>CAUYRH010096487.1:0-21087 GCA_963574655.1 Perodicticus potto
CTGGAGGCTCCAGTAGCCAAAAAGGCTGGACAACTGCCGAGGAGACACCTGTGCCTTGGTATCTCCTTCACTTTACACTTAGGACTAAATGTGGAACCCCCATTTCCTATGCCTAGGTCAATTTCATGTGAATTTCCTAGGCCTCAATTCCATGAATGGACTGTGTTCATTCATTGATAACACTCATTCACCTTGCCCCTGCGGAAGGGACTGTATTCATTCCTTTCCTGGCCAAGGAACCCATACACCTATATATACCCCGAGGCTAAAGGCCTAAAGGAGGAGAAGGGGAAAGACCGGGAGAGAAACGGAGAGAGCTTCTCTCTCCCCACTTGAATTCTCTCCCTCTACCAGGAGCTTTAGTGTTTTCTGTATTCTTTTCTGTAAATCAATTCTGTCTTACCACGGAGGGGTGGGGTGGAGGGAATAATGTAATGAAGAATAATAAAATACATGTATTTGAAAAAAAAAATCACTCCTTCCTTACACATTAAAAATGTTATGCCTAATTCTAAATCAACCCAGAAAGCTGATCAACTTTAAGAGAATGTAACATCAGAAGAGTTGCTGGACAAGATGAGCTTTCATATTCCTGCCAATCCAGAAGATCCATAATTCCACAGAAAAATACTCAGGCCTTAATCTTAGCAACATAAATAAAACTGTCATTTTTTAAAATGAATCAAAGAGCTAAAACACAGATCAAGATATTCAAGGTCTTTGGGAAAATTCTTTGGCCTGGACTTGGCAATGCTTTCTTGGCTGACAACAAAATCACAGGCAACAAGAGAAAAAAACATAAATTGGACCTTATCAAAATTAAAAATTTTCATATGTCACACGACTGTATTAAGAGAGTGAAAAGACAATCCACAAAATGAGGGAAAATATTTGCAAATCATTTATCTGATGAGACATTAATATCCAGGCTCGGCACTTGTGGCTCAAGTGGCTAAGGCGCCAGCCACATACACCTGAGCTGGCGGTTAGAATCCAGCCTGGGCCCACCAAACAACAATGACGGCTGCAACCAAAAAATGGCTGGGCGTTGTGGCGGGCACCTGTAGTCCCAGCTACTTGGGAGGCGGAGACAAGAGACTTGCTTGAGCCCAGGAATTGGAGGTTTCTGTGAGCTGTGATGCCACAGTGCTCTATCCAGGGTGACAGCTTGAGGCTCTGTCTCAAAAAAAAAAAAAAAAAAAAAGACATTAATATCCAGAATATATGAAGAACTTCTGAAACTCAACAACAAACGACCCAATTGAAAACAACAAAGAAGGGCAGCGCCTGTGGCTCATTGAGTAGGGCACTGGCCCCATATACCGAAGGTGGCAGGTTCAAACTCGGCCTTGGCAGAACTGCAAAACAGAAAAATAGCCGGGCGTTGTGACAGGCGCCTATAGTCCCAGCTACTCAGGAGGCTGAGGCAGGAGAATCGCCTAAGCCCAGGAGTTGGAGGTTGCTGTGAGCTGTGTGACGCCACGGCACTCTGCTGAGGGCAATAAAGTGAGACTCTGTCTCTATAAAAAAAAAAGTATTAACTTTGATTACCTAATAAATGACTTTTCAGAAAAATGCTACGCTCCACCAAGATACCACATATTAAAGTATTACATATTGTATTATATACACTTATGACATCAAAAGTTTTTATGTTTTGTTTATATTGATATTCATGTATCACTATTACCTCTATTATATTTTACAAACAACAAAACATTTTTTAAAGCTTTATATTTAGCTTTTTTTTTTTTTTTTTTTTGAGACAGAGTCTCATAGTGTCGCCCTCGGTAGAGTACTGTGGCGTCATAGCTCACAGCAACCTCCAACTCCTGGGCTTAGGGGATTCTCTTGCCTCAGCCTCCCGAGTAGCTGGGACTACAGGCACCCGCCACAACGCCCGGCTATTTTTCTGTTTTGCAGTTCGGCCGAGGCCGGGTTTGCACCTGCCACCTTCGGTATATGGGGCCGGCGCCCTACTTGCTGAGCCACAGGTGCTGCCCGCCTTCCTGCTTTTTGAAAAGAAATTCTATGTTTTTGTTTTGATTGGGCCTCATAAATTATGTGGCTGGCTCTGGTCCCAGCTTTACTAGTGATAGCCTGTCCAGCTTTGACCAAGTCCTTTAACCTCTGTCTCGGTTTTTCCACCTCTCATATGGGAATGATATTTGCCCTGTATCATAGAATTGATGTAAATATTTGTGTCTGTGTGTGTGTGTATAAGAAAATGGTTTGAAAACATACAGGTATTTTAACATATTGGTTGGCATTGTTGTTAATATGAATGATTTTTTTTAAGAAACAGGACCTTGCTATATTGCCCAGGCTGGTCTTAAACTCTGACTCAAGTGATTCTCTGACCTCAGCCTCCCAAATAGCTGGGGGTACAGGTGCCAGGTACTACCCCCAGCTAATTTATTTGTTTTTATTTTGGTTTTTTTTAGAGACAGGGTTTCACTATGTTGCCCAGGCTAATATGAATAACTTTTACACTTGATCTTAGCCAAAAGGCCGAGAAGAGATAATAATAATATGAATAACTTTTAATCACTAACATTTTTGCAGTCTGAGGTGTTACCCAAACACATTTCTTATCTGAAATGAAGACATTTTAAAATTCATTAATTCATTAGTTTCTATAGAGGCTTCCAGCCATTTGAGAAAGGAGCTAAATGATTTACTTTGTCCATAAAGATATCATGTTTACAGACTACTGATCTTATAGATAATATTTCTTTAATTAAAAAGAAAAAGTAAAGTATAAACTAAAAGTGATATCAAATACTAGACTCTAGTGAACAATCTTGAAAGCCTAAAATCTCAGATAGACTTTCTATTTACTAAACCCCTGGCTTTTAAGTAATTCAAAGGAAAAACAACACGAGGGGAGCCCCCAGAACCGACCTTGGACCATCTATGGATCTCGTGATCCAACACCGCTGAGTGTAAACAAAGATGCTGCTGGAAATCGCAGCTAAAATGCTCTGGCACCCAGATGGCTGCTTAGGAGGTTGCCAGATTGGAGGATTTATGAGTCTGAGAGCCAAGCAGGGACCAGAGCAGAAGCTGGGGTCTCCAATTTGAACCGCTACTTGATGCACACTCAGACCATGTTCCCTGATGATACCCTGTGACGTGCTGTTCACTCTCCTCATTTCCCAAGCCCTTGACACATCGTCCGACTCTCCCTACGGACTCTGTGGAGGTGACTGGTGAGGGTGTGGCTAAGACCTTGGAACAAGCTCTTGTGTTGAGACGCTGGCCCTGGAGAGCCACATTTGTAACTGATCAGTGGGTTGACAGGCAGGTGAGCGCAGAATTCTGAGCGATGTCTGCGTCCTACAAGTTGGCCAACACTTCCTTCCTCCAGGATGGTGGAATCCACTCTGAAGTGCTCTCTCTTCCCTGGCCATCCCCGAGACAGGCCCTCCCACTGCTAACCTTTGCCCTCTTTCTAATTGCCCTGACCTCATCCCAGCCTCCATAGCTATGTTTAAAGTCCACCTCTTGGGAACACAGATTGAATGTTCCAGATAATCCCTTTCCCAGCCCTGCCTGACATCTGGTTGGGTGGGGTGGGGGGTACGTTTTACCTGAACTTCTTGGGAACTGGCTAGGGTTTAGGAGAGATCTCTACCCACCTGGCTGGAGGATGAAGCTGGCCACGGGCTTCACGATTTTGTGGCTCAGCCTGGGCAGTGGCCTGGCTCAGAGTAACACCAGCCCTGATGAAGAGGAGTCCTATTCAGACTGGGGCCTTCGGCACATCCGGGGAAGCTTTGAGTCCATCAATAGCTACTTTGACTCTTTTCAGGAGCTTCTGGGAGGAAAGAACGGAGTCTGCCAGTACAGGTGCCGATACGGTGAGTGTGCATTTCTCTTCCTGTAAGAACTGTCTCTGGTGACCTGTGCGCAAACCCTGAAGGGTCACACTCTGCCATGCACTTTTCCTGTTATCCACTTCTTAGGTAAGGTTGCCTGATTTAGCAAATAAAAAGGCAGGATGTCCAGTGAAATTTGAAGTCCAAATAAACAACAAATAGTTTCTTAGTCTAAGTATGTCCAGTGAAATATTTGGGACACACTTACGCTGACAAATTACTCATTGTTTATCTGAAACTCCCAAATTTCCCAGAGCTTCCTGTATCCTGGGAAACCTGCCCTGGAGGCAGGTACTTTGGGGAAGGCAGCGTGGGGTTCCTAGGGATGAAGACCAAAGTTGAAGATTCAGAGAAGGTTCTGCCAGAGGGAGAAACACCTTCCTCAGTGGCTCTGTGCTCAGCTTGGAAACAATTTCTCCTCCCCCGCCCACCAGTGCGGTCCACGCTTTTGACCGAGCTCTGTCAGTCTCTGATTGGCATCAGAGTGCCCGACCCTCCGCTGTCTCAGGCGGCAATGGCAGACAAGCTGTCCAGAGGAAAGTCTTGCTGCCACCAGGGACCCGCCTCAGGCCCGGCGCCAGACGTAGGATGATGAGCTGGGAGGAGCCCTCACCCCTGCCTTGCCCGAGTGATAAAGAGGGGACACAGGAGCAGTGGCACGCGCCTGACTGCTAAAGTGAAGTCCCTGGTCCTGTCCTTCCTTCACACGGCGGGGGCAGTTAGTGTGATGGCTGCAGCATACCGAGTCTTGGACCTCAAAGCTGGGTGACAATGGTGTAGTTTCAAAAACAGATGAAAATGAAAATGTTTTCCAAAGTCTACGCCACCTCATGTAGCATTAGTTTCATGGTTTATCAAATGTCCCATCATAGGATTTGAAATGAAAATGATGAGTCAGTTTAGCCTAGCAGGAAAACACACTTAAGCAATATTTTCTGCAAACACTGACTAGATAAAACTCTGTTTTCAAGAGAGACACAAAAAAAACTACATACTTGCTGGACTCACCCTGTAAGTCTCTTTCCCTTTTTATCTTTGAACAGGGAAATCATTTCCTTATGCGCTAAGAGTGGCCAGGAGATAATGGTTAATCATTGCTCTGGAACCAAAACTTTTGCAGCACAGAAGTTTTAACCACATAGGGATATAGCAATAAGGTTAAAAAAAAAAGACACTCTGTCTTTTCTGTCTGCATTGTTGGCATTTCATAGGGTAAAAAACCTCCCGGCCTGTCAGGACCCACCTGACCCACCTGGACCCCAACCTATGTATTTGTCCAAAGTGGGGTGACAAATACAGAGACCCTGTCATCACATAATGGGCCAGGAAAAGGGTGAAGTCACTTTAGGCATTGGAATCAACACGAGACTCATATCTTTGGTTTAGCAAATGGATAATAGCAGGAAAGATTTAGGACAGTGGTTCTCAACCTTCCTAATGCCACGACCCTTTAATACAGTTCCTCATGTTGTGGTGACCCCCAACTATATAGTAGCAACAAAAATAATTTTAGGGTTGGGGGTCACCACAACATGAGGAACTGTATTAAAGGGTCGCGGCATTAGGAAGGTTGAGAACCACTGATTTAGGAAGTCAAGAACCAAACCCTCTTTCTTCTCCAGCAAAACAGCATTACAAGATTTCAGCAAATTTTAGTTTCAGAGTCTGGGCAGGGTCCGTGTCAGTAGCCACTGGTGGGGACAGGAATAGTCAACAGAGAGATGACAGGAAGACAAATACTTCCTGTCCCTTTTGTGCAAAATAACCTGTCCAAATAGGGGCCTGGAAAACAGGGGGTTAAGCCCTTTTACCTTTGGAACCCTCGGGGAGCCAAGAAGCTGGAGGTCGTGACCCAACAGCACAAAACTTCTTCTCAAACCAATTCTGAGTCTAACACCTCATCAATCACTAACCCTGTCTCTGTTCCTTTGGAGTGTGCTTTGTATCACATCTCTCTCTTTAGTGATTCTCAAACTCACCTGTGCATGGAAGCCCAAGGGGGGCGCATTTAAACTGATTGCTGGGCCCCACCCCTGGTATTTCTGATTGGCGGGTCAGGCTAGGGCCAGAGAGTTTGCATTTCTACTAATTCCTGAGTGGTCCTGATGCTTCTGCTTTCAACACCCAATCTTTTGCCAGAAGAAACAATTTCGTAACAGTCTACAGGAAAAAATGTTAGATTTGATAGGCACTAACCACTGTTTAAAACTGTGGTTCTCCACCTTTTGGGGGCAAGACACTATGGTAAGAGGGACTTTACCTAACAAATGCAATCAGTATAACCTGGTTTCTTGTACCCGCAATGAATCCCCAACAATAAGTTAAAAAACAACAACAACAAAAACTGTGGCTCTCTAACTGGGCTACATGTTAGAACCACCTGGAGGCTT
Organism: Perodicticus potto; assembly: GCA_963574655.1. NCBI lineage: Eukaryota > Metazoa > Chordata > Mammalia > Primates > Lorisidae > Perodicticus > Perodicticus potto. The sequence continues at coordinate 6,272 of CAUYRH010096487.1, forward strand.
AAAAAACTCCTGAAACTGAACCAATTAAATGAGAATTTCTTTTTTTTTTTTTTTGAGACAGAGCCTCAAGCTGTCGCCCTGGATAGAGTACTATGGCATCACAGCTCACAGCAACCTCCAATTCCTGGGCTCAAGCGAGTCTCCTGCCTCCGCCTCCCAAGTAGCTGGGACTACAGACGCCAGCCACAATGCTCGGCCATTTTTTGGGGGTTGCAGCCGTTGTTGTTTGGCGGGCCCGGGCTGGATTCGAACCTGCCAGCTCAGGTGTACGTAGCTGGCGCCTTAGCCCATTGAGCCACAGGCGCCGAGCCTTAAATGAGAATTTCTGTGGGTTGGACCCCAGATAGTAGTATTTCTTTTTTTTTTAGGACAGAGCCTCAAGCTGTCGCCCTGGGTAGATTGCTGTGGCATCACAGCTCACAGCAACCTCCACCTCCTAGGCTCAAGTGAATTCTTCTGTCTCCACCTCCCAAGTAGCTGGGACTACAGGCGCCTGCCACAATGCCCAGCTATTTTTTGGTTGTAGCCATCGTTGTTTGGCGGGCCCAGGCTGAATTTGAACTTGCCAGCTCAGGCATATGTGGCTGGCGCCTTAGCCGCTTGAGCCACAGGTGCCGAGCCCAGATAGTAGCATTTTAACATTTCCCAGTGCAGCCACGGTACAGGAGAACTATTCTACAGCATCATTCTTAGTGAACTTTAGCCCATAGCTTAAATTATTGAGGCAGGTAGGGGTGTTTTTGTGTTCTGGCAGCCCACCATCATGTGTCAACGTTTCCCAGTCTTCTCATATCTAACATAATTTGTTCCCAATGTGGGCTTTAGGAGTGCTGAACCTCTGCACAGTCAAAAATGGCAATATAATTTTTTTATCTCTGAAAACTTAACTGTTGATAATTTCCTGTTGACTAGAAGCCTCACCAATAATATAAAGAGTTGATTAGTATATGTTTTTTGTGTGTATTATGTACTGTATTTTTATAATAGTCTAAAAAAAGAAAATGTTATTAAGAAAATCATCAGAAAATACATTTGCTTCTCAATAAATGAAAAAGAATAATTTGTTCCCATGTCAACACACAAAATCTGTACTTGTCAAAGGACTGGGCTGTAAATATGATATATTCAGTGTGTGTCAATGGCACACATGACCTTAAGGAGTCTGCATCAATGAGAACAAGATTCTCTTGAGAATCTTTAACATATAGAACTCCTTTCCCAGCCCCAGAGATTCTTTTCTTTTTTTTTTTTTTGTAGAGACAGAGTCTCACTTTATCGCCCTCGGTAGAGTGCCGTGGCGTCACAGCTCACCGCAACCTCCAACTCCTGGGCTTAGGTGATTCTCTTGCCTCAGACTCCCAAGTAGCTGGGACTATAAGCGCCCATGACAACGCCCGGCTATTTTTTTTTTTTTTTTTAGAGACACAGTCTCACTTTATCACCCTCAGTAGAATGCTGTGGCATCACACAGCTCACAGCAACCTCCAACTCCTGGGCTTAGGTGATTCTCTTGCCTCAGCCTCCCGAGTAGCTGGGACTACAGGCGCCCGCCACAAGGCCTGGCTATTTTTCTGTTCTTGCAGTTCAGCGAGGCCAGGTTTGAACCTGCCACCTTCGGTATATAGGGCCGCCGCCCTACTTGATGAGCCACAGGCGCCGCCCCCAGCCCCAGAGATTCTGATTCAGTAGGTCAGAGGTAGGGCCTTGGTACTGCACTTTTGTTGTTGTTGTTTGTTTGTTTGTTTTGAGACAGAGCCTCAAGCTGTCGCACTTAGTAGAGTGCCATGGCATCACAGCTCACATAGCTCACAGCAACTTCCAACTCCTGGGCTTACGTGATTCTCCTACCTCCGCCTCCCAGGTAGCTGGGACTACAGGCACCAGCCACAATGCCTGGCTATTTTTTGGTTGCAGCCGTCATTGTTGCTTGGTAGGCCCAGGCTGGATTTGAATCCACCAGTTCAGGTGTATGTGGCTGGCACCTTAGACGCTTGAGCCATAGGCTCCGAGCCTCGTACTGCACTTTTAACAAACAGGTGGTACTTGAGCTCAACTTTGAGAACTACTAGTAATGGGAAAATCATGGATTTGAATTTGAGGAGGAAATCCCATTGTTGGTGGCCTCTGGCAGTTACCTAATGCTCTCAACCTTAATTTCCTCGTATGTAAGAAAATTATGTTAATAAAACCTACCTCACAAGGCTGTTGTGAGAATTAAGGATAATATACATAAAGAATTAGTGGTATGTATGGAGCATGGTAGGTAACATACAAATTTTATTTTTTAAGTTATTTATTTTTTTTGTTGTTGCAAATTTTATAAATGTTATGAGAAAGACAGTCTAGTCAATAGGTTAACTGCATTTGGATTCTCTCAAGTTCTCTTTCAACATAAAATTTTAAAAATCCCAGAAATCAGGTGGCGCCTGTGGCTCAGTGAGTAGGGTGCCGGCCCCATATACAGGGTGGTGGGTTCAAAACCGGCCCTGGCCAAACTGCAACAACAACAACAAAAATAGCCAGGCATTGTGGCGGGTGCCTGTAGTCCCAGCTACTTGGGAGGCTGAGGCAAGAGGATCGCCTAAGTCCAAGAGGTGGAGGTTGATGTGAGCTGGGATGCTACGGCACTCTACTGAGGGCGATGGAGTGAGACTCTGTCTCTAAAAAAAAAAAAAATCCCAGAAATCCTAGTGGCTGGACAACAGCCTCTTAGCTTCTGGGATGATGATAAGTGTTCTGTACCTTAGAAAGGTCTCTGGAGCAGAGTTTCTGAAGGAATTGAAGACACTGTCTCCAGGGGTGTCCTTTTTTTCCCCTCTGCCACACATTATAAGAATAAGAGTTGTCTTGAGCCACACATTCAATACACAAACACTAATGAAAGCTGATGAGCAAAAAAAGGCCATCCATACTTTTCATGAGATCCAGCACCCCAGATAAGAATAAAAGTGTCCTCACAAAATCAGCGTGTGCCCCCTGGTCCCCCAGCCCCCAGCAGCAGGTTGGTCACTCTGGTCTACACCATCACACTTTAGTAAGAGGACCTTGTGACAAACTTCTTCTTGGGTTTAGTTCCAACAAAAAAGGTTTCTTAAAAAGTATCTTTTTAAAAAAAGTATCTTTAAATATCAGTCTTTTTTTTTTTGCAGTTTTTTGGCTGAGGTCGGGTTTGAACCCACTACCTCCAATATATGGGGCTGGCGCCCTACTCCTTGAGCCACAGGCACTGCTCATATCAGTGTTTTGTTTTTTTTTTTAAGAGATCTTTTATCTGTCTGAAATCTTAGAGCAAAATTTTATGAACCTCTGAGTTTGTATATTTTGGCAGGAAAAGAATTCATAACCATCATTAGATTTGGGGGGATTCATAGCCCCCCAAAGAAAACAGCCACTGGCTTAGAGGCAGATAGATTGTTCTCTTGCTAGAATGACCAACCTCCCAGTTGCTGGAGACTAAGGGAAGAGGTGGGGGTTCCTAGGATGTGGGGCAGTGCCAGGCAAACCAGGGCCAAGTTGGCCACCCTACCTCTGTGGTAAGTTAGTGACTAAAACAGAGTTCATTGCTTCAGTAAAACCGTCACTGTTCTGTTTTGTTCCATCAGTGCTATATTTGAGTATTTCTGTATACATTTTGAATAACGTATATAGACGCTTTCCTAGCACCTCTAGTGGAACCAGTTGGGTGGGGAGAACAGACACACTCTTCCCCCAAAACATAATTTTTGACCTGGGACTTCTTGCCCCAGAAGTTTTTACTCTTGTTTTTAATAATGAAACTGACAGAGAAGAAAAAGGGTGGGGGCAGGAGGCAAGGTCTAAGGCTGGCTGGCAGGTAAAAGTCTTGGGTTTCATGGCTAACTCGTCTCTTCAATCTCCCTCCTGTTTGCCTTTTAAGTGTTTTATAGCATTTCACTTTATTCAGAAGGTTTTGAGTTTTATAAGTTGAAATCTGTTAGTCTCATTTTTTATGGCTTCTGAATTTTGTGTTGGATTAGAAAACCATCCTCACATCAGGATTATAACAATATTCTGGTATTTTTTCTGTGAAAGCAGCTATAGCTAATACATAATAAATGACTGGCTATGTTTCAGTAAAACTTTTTATTTGTATTTTATTTATTTATTTATTTTTTGGTAGAGACAGAGTCTTACTTTGTCGCCCTCAGTAGAGTGCCCTGGCGTCACACAGTTCACAGCAACCTCCAACTCCTGGGCTTAGGCGATTCTCTTGCCTCAGCCTCCCAAGTAGCTGGGACTACAGGCACCCGCCACAACGCCTGGCTATTTTTCTGTTTTTTGCAGTTTGGCCGAGGTTGGGTTTGAACTCGCCACCTTCAGTATATGGGGCTGGCGCCCTACTCACTGAGCCACAGGAGCCGCCCTCAGTAAAACTTTTTAATAATTACTAAAATTTGAATTTAATTTTCACATATTATCCTTGTTTTGATTCCTCACCTTCCAACAATTTACAATCATTTACAAACATAAAAACCATCTTTAGCTGGCAGTCTGTATGAAACAAGCATATAGGGCAGCCTTGGGGCATGGGGTATCGTTTGCCAACTGAACTGCAGAATCAACTTGTCAGCTTCTCACTCCTATAAACAGCCCCAGCCGGAAAATAAAACTGATCTGTGGATATGGTACATTATTGATGCCCAGACTTAACACATCAAATGGTAAACTACTCAAACTGTAATTTGAGGATGTGACATCCTCAAATGATTTATGTTTCTCCCTAGACTCAAGCCATTGCCTTTTTTCCTAAAATTTATACTTCAAGTTTCAATTCTAAACAGAATTTCTTTAGTTAACATAAAACATTAAAGAAGATTTTAAAAACCTTCACTACAATAGGCTGCTTAGAAATTCCTTTCAATTATCTTTCAAACTGGAACATCAGAATTTTATCTTGTGTGAGTTATCAAGTGCAAAAAGGCAAAGTACATTTAGAAACTGTACTGGTCCTGCCGCAAATGTCCCTTTCCAGCAAAGCTAATAAAAAGATGTTTCATTATTGCAGCGCCTGTGGCTCAGTGAGGAGGGCACCAGCCCGCACTGAGGGTGGTGGGTTCGAACCCAGCCCCTGCCAAACTGCAATAAAAAATAGCTGGGCGTTGTGGTAGACACTTGTAGTCCCAGCTACTCAGGAGGCTGAGGCAAGAGAATTGCCTAAGCTCAAGAGCTGGAGGTTGCTGTGAGCTGTGACAGCACAGCACTCTACTGAGGGTGACATAGTAAGACTCTGTCTCAAAAAAAAAAAGAAAAAATTTTTTCACCAGTATCTATAAAGCAGTGTGTAGAACTCTTGTAAAAGAACAATCTAAAGAGGAAAAAATCATCATAATCTTTTTTCTTTTTGAGACAGAGTTTCTAGTTGTTGCCCTGGGTAGAGTGCTGTGGCATCACAGCTCATAGCAACCTCCAACCCTTGGGCTTAAGTGATTCTCTTGCCTCCGCCTCCAAGTAGCTGGGACTACAGGTGCCCGCCACAACGCCCGGCTATTTTTTTTGTTGCAATTGTCATTGCTGTTTAGCTGGCCCGGGCTGAGGTTCAAACCCGCCATCCTCGGAGCATGTGGCCAGCACCGTAACCATTGTGATACAGGCGCTGCCCATAATCTTACTTTCAAAGGGGGATTGAATTGTATGGCAAAGAGTGGTTATGTTCGTATGTGTAATTTGATTACTAATATTATTTAACCCACTCTACCCATTCCCTCATCCCCAGTGCTACACACACATACACACACACACACACACATGTGCAAGCTAGAATGAAATAAAGAGAAATCCTTAAGTTGCAGAAACCAACAGCCAAAGTGAAGAGCTGCTACCTCAGTGACTCTCGGGGTTTTCAGTCTGAAATAGCTGTATATTCCAGGAATTGAGGATGGTGTTTTCTTTTCTTTCTTTTTTTGCAGTTTTTGGCCGAGGCCAGGTTTGAACCCACCACCTCTGGTATATGGGGCTGTCGCCCTACTCCTTGAGCCAAAGGTGCTGCCCTGAGGATGGTGTTTTAATGCACATACAAAGACAGGGAAAGTAACTGTCACCTATAAGAATTGGGAAGCTGGAGCTGAAACAGCCTCAGAAAACTTAGAGCAGCGGTGCTCAACCTGTGGGGTCACAACCCCTTTGTAACAATGAAAATACGGTGTGGCATTCGGAAGCTTGAGAACCACTGGCTTAGAGCCTGAGGAGCTGCCTCCTGTGTTTAGAAGGGTTTAGAAAAACTCCACATGATATTCCAAGGCGGCAGCAAGGACACTTTCCAGCTACTTGAGGCAAATGGTGGAATAAAGAACATCTACCAAAAATCACCACCTCGAACGTATACGACACGCAGGCGAGGATTTGGATTTACACAGTTAGCCTGGTGTGAGTGTCCTAAGCCGAGCAATAAACACAGATACTAGTGTGTCAAGTCTCTTGAGACTCCAAGAGCCACAGCAAAAGCCATCGAGAAACTACTTTGCACTTATGTGATCCAGGGCACAGGAACTCCCCCAGAAAACGAGCCCTACTGAAGATGAGCTCTGAGTAAGAAATCACACACCATGTGAGCAAATAATCCAGCCCCTCTGAGGGGAAGTCAGTAGACATTGCAAGAGAAGAGACTTAGCATCCCAAGGACTGGAGGGAATGAAATAATATAACAAGAACACCTGAAATATTAAAGACATAAAAGAAGGAATATAAAACAAAAATTTTAAAAACCTACAATTCAATGAAAAATGAACATACAAATTTAAAAGACCCAAATAGAATTCTAAGAAGTAAAAAATTATAGTTATTGAAAGAAAACACTCAGTGGAGGGATCAAATAAATACAATCTAGAGAGAATTAGTAAAATGGAAAATAGATCTGATGAAGCTTGCCAGACAGAATTCAGTACAGAGTGAAGAAAAGATGGAAAATGTGAAAGAGAAGTTAAGATACATGAAGAGAAGGATTAAAAAACGATTTTAGGGGGTGCCCTTATCTCAGTGGTTAGGGAACTACCGTGTGACCCAGCCATTCCGCTACCTAAAGGAACTGAAAATATAGATATTCAAACAAATGCTTGTACACATTGGTTCATAGCATCACAATAGCCAAAATGTGGAAACAATCAAATCAATGGGTGGATGAATAGACAAACCGGTATATTCGTAGGGTAGGATATTATTCTGCCATACTGACACATTCTACTACTTAGACCAACCCTGAAAACATTACGCTACGTGAAAGAAGGCAGGCCCAACATGCAATGTATTGTATGATTCCATTTATTTGAAATACCCCGATAGGTAAATCCATAGAGACGGGAAGCAGAGTAGTGTTTGGGGAGTGAAAGTTGGGAGTGTTATTTATGGACCTCATGTCTGTGTCGCCCTCAAATTCGTGTGTTGAAACCCTCACCCGCCAGGGGACTGGGAGCTAATTAGGTTTAGATGAGGTCTTGAAGATGGGAGCCTGCGATCAGGTAGTGATCTCTATTTTTCTTTTTAAATAAGAGAAAGAGACTACAGCTATCTCTGTCTTTGCCTGGTGAGGACACAACACAAAGACATATCTGTAAACCGGGAAGAGGGCTCTGGACAGACAGTGTCTGATGGCACCCTGACCTTGGAATTGCCAGCCTGCAGAACTATGAGGAATACGTTTTTGTTGTACAAGCCGCCCAGTCTATGATATTTTTGTGACAGCAGCTCAAACTGACTGAGACAGGAAATGACTACTTCATGGGCACAACGTCTACTTTAGAGGTTATGAGATGTTTTGGAGCTAGCTAAAGGCGATGGTTGTATAATGTTGTGGAGGTGCTGAATTGTATACTTTAAGCTGGTTGATTTTAAATGAATTTCACCGTAATAAAAAAGAAAATAGATACACCCTCAAGAAAGTGAAAAGACAACCCATAGAATGGGAGAAAAAATATTTGCAAATCTGACAAGGCACTTCTTTCCAGAATATGAGGTTGGCAATTAAGTTTGCAAACTCATCCTAGAAAAAGTGCTACATACCTCATTGCTGAATATCACCATGGTCACCTTTGAAGTGCTCCTCCTGGGAAACTATGCCCTGAGGCAGGTGCCTCCTCCGCCTTTCAAAGCACTGTATCTAGGACGAATTTATGAACTTAATTTTCAGACCTTGTACAATGACAGCTCTGATGGCCATTTCAGAAAAAGTGTTCCAAAATTGCTTTGAAGGGTGAACTAGGTCCTGATGTTGGTGCGTAGCTTCTCAAGGGCAGTAGTCCGCAGGTGGCCAGAGTGGTCTCCGCAATGATGTATGTAGCTCTTTTTCTAGGATGTGTACATGAACTTAATTGTCTGACCTCATATATAAAGACTGGTTACAACTCAACAGTAAAAAGACAAATACTCAGGCGGCGCCTGTGGTTCAGTGAGTAAGGGTACCAGCCCCATTTACTGAGGGTGGCAGGTACAAACCCGGCCACGGCCTAACTGCAAGAAAAAAATAGCCTAGTGTTGTGGCGGGCGCCTGTAGTCCCAGCTACTCGGGAGGCTGAGGCAAGAGAATCTCCTAAGCCCAGGAGTAGGAGGTTGCTGTGAGCCGTGACACCACAGCACTGTGCTGAGGGTGATAAAGTGAGACTCTGTCTCTACAAAAAAAAAAAAAAAAGACAAATAACTCAATCATAGTGTAGGTAGAGGATTTGAATAGACATTTTTCCAAAGAAGATAGATGAACAGTCAATAAACACCCTAGATATGGGTTTCTTTTTGAGATGACAAAATGTCCCAAAGTTAGATTGTGGTGAGGGTTTCATGTTCTGTGAATAAAACCATTGAATTGGACACAATAAATGAGTGAATGTATACTAATATAAATTATAGCTCAATAAAGCTGTCACAGAAAAAAAAAGACACCCAAATCATAATGCCAAGTGCAATAGCTGCATAGTATTGAATAGCAAGTCACCCTGAAATTTAGCAGCTTTAAAATAGCAAACATTACATGGCACACTCCGGGGGTCCTGAGCGGCTTTGCTTGGTCGCTCTGGCACAGAGCTTCTCGGAAGCTTGAGGTCAGGCTGCCGGCTGATGCTGCCATCTCTGAAGAGATGTCTGGGGCTGGAGGATCTGTCAAATCCACGTGGCTACCAGCAGGAGCTTTAGTTTTTTCCCCCATGGGCTTTCCATGGGGATGTTCATGACCTAGCTTTCCCCAGAGAGGATGATGACAGGAAGTGCCCCAGATGTGAATCTCAGGCTTTTAGGGCCTTATGTCAGGAGCAGCGCACCTGCACCTCTGCAGCATTCTGTTGGTCACACAGGTCAATCCTAGGGCAATACCAGGAGGTGGGGAGCCCTGGGGGAGCTTGGACCACAATCTTATACCACATGTTGTATCACAGCAACAAGTGCCCCTGCTTATCCCGTACCTGGAAACTGCTTACTGTCCCCTAATGTCAATTCTTCCCTCTTTTCTACAGTAGTAAGCCCTCCTCCTAATTTTTAGCTGCAGCTCATGGCTGCCTACTTCTTTTCCTAGTCCGCCTTTGCAATTCTTGCTATTTAATTAAGGTCTGGCCAAAGGGAAGTAAACAGAGTGAGCTTCTTGAAGAGAGGGGCTTGGCTCTTTCAGTTCTCCTGCTGCTAAGATCAGTTGATCTTGGATCATGGGAGCCAGGCCACAGGCTGGGGCTGGGGGGTGCTGAAAGCTAGAAGCAGCCTGGGTTCCAGAAAAGTGCAGATTCGTCATGCCAGCCTTCTGATCCTTGCTTCTGGACTTTTATAAGATATTCTCTGATATCTTGTTTAAGGATCTGAGTAATACAGGACTATAGGAGATATACTATACGGGGAAAACTGAAACAGGAAGTTGGGAAACATACAGGAAGACCTAAGTAAACAGAGAGCTATATTGCACCCAGGTTTGGGAAGACTGAATAGTCTAAGGAAGGCAGTTTTCTCCAAATTATACATTCAATGGATTTGCAATCCAAATCTTTTTTTTTTTTTTTTTTTTTTTTTGCGGTTTTTGGCCAGGGCTGGGTTTGAACCCGCCACCTCCGGCTTATGGGGCTGGCACTCTACTCCTTTGAGCCACAGGTGCTGCCCAAAATCTTTTTTTCTTTTTTATTGTTGAGGATTCATTGAGGGTACAGAGAACCAGGTTACACTGATTGCATTTGTTAGGAAAAGTCCCTCTTATAATTGTGTCCTGCCTCCAAGAGATGTGTTACACAATGTGTAACTTCCTCCACCCCCCATCATGTACTAGGTCATCAATTGTTCTCGGATCAGTCAATCAAAATCTTGACAATATTTCTTGTAGTGTTTACGAAATTGACTCAAATTCATATGTAATAGTAAAGATCCAAGAATAATCAAGATGATTTTCAGAAATAATAAGGAAGGGGGCTTTAACACATAAACTTAATATCTAAATATTAAAACAGAAAGATGGGAGTAAAGAGGCTTCAACTTTACCTGAACCTGAACTGTAACATTAAATGAAATAGAAAAATTATTTATAGCAAATTTGGCAAATGTTAACATTTATTATGTTCGTACAGTGGTCACAAAAGATTCTCTGATTTTCTTAGATTTTGAAATATTTCATAGTACAAAATAATTAAAAATAAATAACTGGGGCGGTGCCTGTGGCTCGGTGAGTAGGGTGTTGGCCCCATATGCGAGGGTGGTGGGTTCGAACCCAGCCCTGGCCAAACCTGCAACAAAAAAAATAGCCAGGCATTGTGGCAGCACCTGTAGTCCCACCTACCAGGCTGAGGCAAGAGAATCACCTAAGCTCAGGAGCTGGAGGTTGCTGTGAGCCGTGACGCCACGGCACTCTTCCAAGGGTGAGAAAGTGAGATTCTGTCTCTAAAAATAAATAAATAAATAAATACATACCTGATGGAAGAAGATTAAAGGAAAGAAAGAGAAAAAACTGCCTATCTCACTCTGCGGAGGATTAATCATTCCCAACGTATTTCCTCAGGTTTATGTTAGGTTTTGTATCTCCTAAAAAAAGGCAGAGATGTGGTGAAGGAACATGTTCTTGGGAGACAAACAGGAAATCTCAATTTATGTCCAGTTTCCCTGCTAACTGTATGTATGGTAGGCAAGTCACAAAGTCTTAGCTCCATTTTCCTTTTCTGGATAGTGGGATAAAATAGTGGGTAGATGACTGTCCTGAGGTCACCTCAGGTCAAGGTTATCTTTACCTGTGATGAATACCATTGACACAACTGACAAAGCTGCTCTCTACACATTTTCAAGATCATAAAAACAAGAAATTCAAAGCCTCTCAGATTGTTTCCGCTTAGTTCTATGACACGAATGCCTAAAATATTGCATCAGAGTGTTTTCTTTGCTTTTGATCAATAATACTTTGTCTATGGAATCTCGCATTTTTTTTTTCTTTTTGCTATAACTTCTGCAGAATGGAATCTTGTTAAACTTCCTTCAAGTTAATCCAAAACATGTTTGGGTGCTGTAACACTCCCAGTTCCTGAAGCGCGTAAGCAGACAGTGCTCTGCCTGTTCTGTGTGTAGTGTGTGGTCTTGTGGTGGGCAGAGGAACAAGGAACCTTCAGTTTCAGTCTGGCTTTAACGTGGCCTTTAGCTTCAAAGTCATGCACTTAAGAAGTGTTAGAACTGGGGGGCGCCTGTGGCTCATTGAGTAGGGCGCCAGCCCCATTTACCGAAGGTGGAGGGTTCAAACCCGGTCTCGGCCGAAGTGCAAAACAGAAAAAAATAGCCGGGCATCGTGGTGGGCGCCTGTAGTCCCAGCTACTTGGGAGGCTGAGGCAGGAGACTCGCTTATGCCCAGGAGTTGGAGGCTACTGTGAGCTGTGCGATGCCAGGGCACTCTACCGAGGGCGATAGAGTGAGACTCTGTCTCTACAAAAAAAAAAAAAAGAAAAAAAAAGAAGTGTTAGACTTGTTAGTAAATAAATGCTGACGGAATTCTTTGAGGTTAGGAGAAAATTGTCACGTTTGTCTGAAGGTTATTATTCTGTTATGACATCATCATTGCCTCATTTGGATGTGAGGAGCAGTGAATTTTTTTTTTTTTTTTTTGAGATAGAATCTTGCTCTGTCACTCAGGCTAGAGCACCATGGCCTCAGCCTAGCTCATGACAACCTAAAACACCTGGGATCAAGCAATCTTCCTGCTCCAGTCTCCGAGTAGCTGTGACTACAAATGCCTGACACAATGCCCAGCTAGTTGTTCTACTTTTAGAGATGGGGTTTCGCTTTGCTCAGGTTGATCTTGAATTTGACCTCAAGTAATCCTCCCACCTCAGACTCCCAGCGTGTTCTCAGAGTGTCACCAAGCCTGGCCAACAAACAGTGACTTCTCTAGGAAAAATGGAATATGCCTTAAACATTTTTTAATTTGATGAATGATCCTAAATCTTGATTTCTAAATATTTCTTCCTGCTTCTCTTTCTCTTGCTAGGCAAGGCACCAATGCCCAGACCTGGCTACAAGCCTCAGGAGCCCAATGGCTGCAGCTCTTATTTCCTGGGTCTCAAGGTACCAGAAAGTGTATGTACCACCTCCATTACCTTTTGGTTGATCGGTTTTGACTTAGAGTAATCTGAGAGTTATCACTGATGGACGTGATAATTTATGGAATCTAGTTGAACAATATAATTAGGTATTTTAAGTTGGATATCGGGAAGGGAAATGATTTTCAAAAAAGATATCTGATTTCCTTTTCTCAGAGGCAGCTGTCCCTCAGTCAAACCCTTGGTAGTAGATCACAGTTTTGAAATTAACACTGACAATATCATCTGAGATTAGGGTTTTAAAGCATAACTTAATTTGAAATAGATCTGACAAGCTTGGCTGATCTAAATTAATGAGTCATTCCAGTGATGTGCTGGAGCCGGCTGGGACTGGCCAGTAGAAGCTGATTGTCGTATGGTCATGACTTTGGCAAGTCGCTGACTTCACACTGACAGCACCGAGCCAGCTATGTTGGGAGTGAGGACGTCATACAGACACACACACACACCTGCTTGCTGTTGGCGCACCACTGACCCTTTCTTAAACTGTTGGCCTCCCTTAAAAACAAATATTGAGTTAATTTCCTTTTACATCTTCTTGGAAGCCTTTTTACCTTCTTTGCTTTAGACAAGAGGTTTCATTTAAAATGCATTGTAGATGGAGGGATTTTATATCTAAGCTCTGACTTCAAATTGTGTCTTAATCAGGCTAAACTTCACTTTTCTGCTGATGCAAAGATTTTACTTTACATTTACAGTATGTTTCTAAGCAGCACAGTGTTTATTCTTTTAATTAAAATACCATTCTCTCATGTGGCATTTTTGTGCAAGTTGTAAAGATTCCCCTTTCCTCAAGACAAATTTCTTCCATCTGTCAGAAATGTATCCAAATCTACTAATTTTGTTAGGAAAAGAAACTTGACTGTGATTGCTGGCTATTTTTAATAAGTATGTGAGTTTATAATGTCTTGGGGGGAAGGTGGCATATAACGTCTTAGACGTGGAGCTCTTGTGCATTGCACAACCTCCCAGCTGTGTGCCCAGCCTTGTCCACAGCGTCAGTGTGTACACGGGCACAGAAGAAAGACAGGCCTTTCAAATATCTATCTATATTAGAGAAACCACGTATTTTCAGGTAATACATTTTACTCTGTATCAATTTAGTAGTTATGGAAATGATATGCACTCTATTACTGAGGATCACAATTGTTCAAAAATTTCCATTTAAGTTGAATTGAAGGACAGCTCAGCTAATTCTCAGTTGCTTCTGTTGTGATGGATTTTTAGTTTTGGGGGTAAGATATAGGCAAAATAGTTTACTTTAGACATTCCGGATTATGGCAATTTACCCAGAATTGCAGGGCCCAGGCCTTTGCCTATATTATCTCTTTTTTTTTTTTTTTGAGACTGAGCCTTAAGCTGTTTTCCTGGGTAAAGTGCTATGGCATCACAGCTCACAGCAACCTCCAATTCCTGGGCTCAAGTGATTCTCCTGTCTCCCCCTCCCAAATAGCTGGGACTACAGGCGCCCACCACAATGCCCAGCTATTTTTTGGTTACAGCCGTCATTGTTGTTTGGCGGGCCTGGGCTGGATTCGAACCCGCCAGCTCAGTTGTATGTGGCTGGCACCTTAGCTGCTTGAGCCACAGGCACTGAGCCTATATTATCTCTTAATGTAACAATTTTTTTTTTTGGTTTAAAAGGGCATTTTAAAATGCTAATGTTAAGGCAGGGGCTGTGGTTCACACCTGTAATCCCAGCACTTGGGAGGCTGAGGTGGGTGGATTGTCTGAGCTCATAAGTTCGAGACCAGCCTGAGCAAGAGTGAGACCCCCATCTCTAAAAAATAGCTGAACGTTGGTTGTGGCAGGCACCTATAATCCCAGCTACTCGGGAGGCTGAGGCAAAAGGATTGCTTGAACCCAAGAATTTGAGGTTGCTCTGAGCTATGACACTGTGACATTCTACTCAGGGTGACCAAGTGAGACGGCCTCAAAAAAAAAAAAATGCTAATGTTTATATTTTGCTTTAGGTGGCCCAAGAATAAAAGTTTAAGAAATAGAACACCTAAGGACACTCAAATGGAAAGGATCTATAATCTCTGGTTAATCAATCCCTATCCATACTCTGAAACCAGATTGTCACAGCTTCCACCCAAGTCTAAGTCTATAGAATCAGCAAAGCTGCAATAGATTTTTTTTTTTTTTTTTTTTTTGAGACAGAGCCTCAAGCTGTCACCCTGGATAGAGTGCTGTGGCATCACAGCTCACAGCAACCTCCAATTCCTGGGCTCAAGTGAGTCTCCTGCCTCCGCCTCCCAAGTAGCTGGGACT
>CAUYRH010096498.1:0-16705 GCA_963574655.1 Perodicticus potto
TTGAATTCTCTCCCTCTACCAGGAGCTTTAGTGTTTTCTGTATTCTTTTCTGTAAATCAATTATGTCTTACCACTGAGGGGTGGGGGTGGGGGAAATAATGTAATGAAGAACAATAAAATACATGTATTTAAAAAAAAAAGGAATAAAACTCCCAATCATATTTTAGAAAGCAAAACAGTGCTTATTGTTAAAAGCTAATGTTGGTTTGGTTGTCTGTGCTAGGAATTATTCTAGGTAGTTTAATAGCAGACTGAGGCTTTGGAGTCAGCGTGGTCTCAAATGGTGACTTTCCCACATGGTAGCTGTGTGAACTGGGGTAGGTTACTTAACCTTCCCAGGCTTCACTTAAAGTGGAGATGATAAGGAGCACATTGTGAGGATCATATGCGGTAATATATGGTGCTTAGTATATTGTATCTGGTATGTTAATATGCTCTTAATAAATCTTAGCAAATGCAGGAGCATTTGTTGCATGCCTCGCTAGAAAAAAAAAAACAAAGGAAAGATTGCCTAGGACAAAGTGTACAGAATGTGGCTGTAGAAGGCTATATAGTCCCCTGGGAGGTGGGACCTATTGATGCATTAGTGGCCACGGTCCAGCTAAGCCAGTCCAGATACCATCCAGCTCCACAGAGAAAACAAACATTACTATTTTGGAGAGCAATTTATTTTTAGGAAATCCATATTTAAGCTTTGAAATTATGAACCATGTACAGTGAAAAGGTGATACAAACAAATATACAAATACGAGAAAAAAGATCTCTCTCCTCTGCTCATACACATGTAACTTTCCTTTCTAACCAAGGAAGTCTTTTAAAAATCTCATTCATGCCAGGATAACATAAAGATGTGCTGAGAATCCTGTCCCCTTCTTCTTCTACTCTGCTCTTTGTTAGTTAAATAATTCTCACTACAATCATCAACAGAGGCTCTTGATTAGAGGCAACATCAGACAGATATGAGACTCATTAGTTACACATAGCCAAAGCTAGGTCAGCATTACTCACTCATTATTCAGGCACTTCAGTTCCTTTCTCTAACACCTATAGAACTCTTGAAATTATAATTTCTTAACACTTGTCCTTTTAACACAGAGAGCTAAACTTAATTTTTCTACACCTGCTTATACTTTTAAACAATGAATATTTTATGTACTCCTCTGCGTCAATATCTTTTGTTTTTAAAATAACAAGATAACCACAGAATCATTTCTTTCTGAAAATTAAGAACATGAGAAAACAAATATGTACATTTAGAAAGTGAGTCATGATTACATATTCCAAAGCAACTTACAAGTATTTTCTCTATTAAGCAAACATACGATATTCAGTAGTACACATTTCATCAAATTTATTTTTTTAATATTAGTTGGTTCAAGTTCATTGAGAGTACATAGAATTAGGTTACACTGTTTGCATTTGTTAGGTAAAGTTCCTCTTATAGTTGTGTCCCACCCCAAAAAGTGTGTCATACACTGGAACCCGCAACCTCCTCCCTCCTCCCCTCCCCCAATTCCCTTGTTCCCCCATCCCCCACCTTGAATTGAGTTTTCCTCTTATATGTGTATGTAATAGATCATCTACTGACTTCATATTAGAATTGAGTACGTTGCATTCTTGGTTCTCCATTTTTGTGATACTTTACTAAGAAGAATGTATTCCAACTCTATCCAGGTTAATTAAAAAAAAAATGTAAAGTCTCTATCTTTTTTAATGACTGAATAGTATTCCCTGGTATACATATACCACAGCTTGATAATCCATTCCTGGGTTGGTGGGCATTTAGGCTGTTTCCACATTTTGATGATTGTAAATTGAGCTGCAATAAACAGCCTACTACAAGTGTGGTTATGAGAGAATGATTATTTTTCTTCTGGGTAGATGCCCAGTAATAGGATTGCAGGTTCAAATGGGAGGTCTAGTTTGAGTTTTTTGAGGATTCTCCATACTTCCTTCCAAAAAGGCTGAATTAGTTTGCAATCCCTAGAGCAGCATAGAAATGTCCCTTTCTCTCCACATCCACATCAGTATCTGTAGCATTGAGACTTTGCAATGGGGGCTATTCTCACCCAGTTAACATAATATCTCAGGGTGGTTTTAATTTCCATTTCTCTGACGATAAAGGATAATGAGCAATTTTTCAAATGTTTGTTAGCCAATCATCTGTCTTCCTCAGAAGGATCCGTTCATATCTCTTGGCCAGTGGTATGGGACTGTTTGCTTGTTTTTTGTTGATTAATTTGAGCTCTCTGTAGATTCTACTTATCAACTCTTTGTCAGAGTCATACTCTGCAAATATCTTTTCCCATTCTAAAGGTTGTCTTTTTGCTTTACTTATTGTATACTTAGCTGTGCAGAAGCTTTTCAGCTTAATTAAGTCCCATTTATTAATTTTTGTTGTTGTTGCCAGGGCTGCTTAAGTCTTTACCATAAAATCCTTCCCCAGTCTAACATCATTAGGAGTTTTTCCCACACTTTCTTCTAAGATTTTTATAATTTCATGTTTTAGATTTAAATCTAAATAGGCCAATAACAGCCAGATGAGAATCTAATTAAGGACACAACTTCCTTCACAATAGCTTCAAAGAAAATGAACTACCTAGGAATATACCTCACAAAACACATGAAGGACCTCTATAAAGAAAATTAGGAAACCCTAAGGAAAGAAATAGCAGAGGATATTAACAAATAGAAGAACATACCATGCTCATGGCTGGGAAGTATCAACATTGTTAACATGTCTATACTTCCCAAAGCAAACTACAGATTCAATGCCATCCCTAATAAAATACCAACATCATACTTTCAAGACTTGGAAAAAATGATTCTTCATTTTGTATGGAACCAGGAAAAAACCCATATAGCTGAGACAGTTCTTAGTAATAAAAACAAAGCTGGGGGCATCAGCACACCAGACTTTAGGCTGTACTACTAGGAGGCCATAGTGGTCAAAACAGCGTGGTACTAGCACAAAAATAGGGACATTGACATTTGGAATCGAACAGAAAAACAGGAAATGAAATGAATGTCTTATAGCCACCTAATCTTTGAGAAACCAAACAAGAACATACACTGGGGAAAAGAATCCCTACTCAATAAATAGTGCTGGGAGAACTGGATATCTACATGGAAAAGCCTGAAACTGGACCCACACCTTTCTCCACTCAAAAATTGATTTAAGATGGATAAATGGCCTAACTTAAGGTATGAAATGATAATAATCCTCAAAGAAAGCATGGTGAAAACACTTGTAGTTATCGACCTGGGGAAAGACTTTATGAAGAAGACTTTCATGGCAATTGCAATAACAACAAAAATAAACAAATGGTACCTAATTAACCTGAAAGGCTTCCATACATCTAAGGAGACAACAACCAAAGCAAATGAATGACCTACACAATGGGAAAGGATATTTGCATATTTTGAATCAGACAAAAGCTTGATAACTAGGATCTATAGAGAACTCAATTAATCCACATGAGAAAAGCCAATAATCCTCTATATCAAAGGGCAAGAGAGATGAATAGAACCTTCTCTAAAGAACACAGATGAATGGCTAGCAAACATATGAAAAAATGCTCATCGTCCCTTTTTAAAGGAATGCAAATCAAAAACCACCCTGAGATATGGCCCACATCACAAAATCTCAAAACTGCAGAGGCTGGCATGGATGTGGAGAGAAAGAAACACCTTTACACTGCTGGTGGGACCGAAAACTAATACCTTTTTGGAAGGAAGTATGGAGAACCCTCAAAGAACTCAAGCTCTCATTTGATCCTGCAATCCCATTACTGGGCATCTACCCAGAAGAAATAAAATCCTTTTATCATAAGGACACTTGCACTAGACTGTTTATTGCAGCTCAATTTACAATCACCAAAATGTGGAAACAGTCTAAACGCCCACCAACCCAGGAATAGATCAACAAGCTGTGGTATATGTATACCATGGAATAGTATTCAGCCATTAAAAAAGATGAAGACTTCACATCCTTTGTATTAATCTGGATGGAAGTGGAACACCTTATTCTTAGTAAAGCATCACAAGAATGGAGAAGCAAGAATCCTATGTGCTCAATTCTGATATGAGGACAATTAATGACCTAGTACACAGTGAGGGGTGGAGAAAGGGAAGGGCAGAGAGAGGGAAGAAGGGAGGGGGGTGGGAGGTCACAGTGTGTGACACATCTTTTGGGGAAAGGATACAATTATAAGAGGGACTTTACCTAATAAATGCAATCATTGTAACCTGGTTCTTCGTACCTTCAATGAATCCCCAACACTAAAAAATTTTAAAAAAGAAAAAAAAAATTCCCAGATATAGCCAAAGGTATCTGGGCACAAACTTCCCCTATTAAAAATTACTGGTTTAATCAATACAAGCTTGCTTTAAGGGTTGATAATTAGACATGAATGAATGAAACCAAATTTGAAGTTCATAAGTCTTAGATTTCACACTAAGAATCAACCACCATGTTCATAATCCTTTGTCCAAACAATAAGGCAGTAAGATAAAAGGCATCAGTTTGCTTAAAACATTTAAACAGACTTGAATTTGTTGGTTAGCCTTCTCAGAATCAGACGTGACACAAGCTCTATTATGTATTGCTTTTGAAATAGATTGGACATTGCAAAAACAAAAATTTTAAGCAAATTGAGAAACATAAGGTCATGCTTATATTTGTTTTTTATTCTCTAGCTGCAAAAAATAGAGATTTTTTGAAATTAAAATTGTTTTCCTGTTATTTTAATTTAGTTTTACAGACAACTATAAAACAGGGAGTTAATAATATTGCCTCTGAGGACACTGATTATACTTAATTCACTTATAATGATGGTTATATTTTTCATGTTTCTCAATCCATACATCTCCAAAGCTCAAGGATCTCATTCCTGTGCTACATTGTTCTATAAGCCGTTAGGCCTTTAGTATACTCAAAGAATATAATATAGAAGAGGCACTGCTTCTCTATGGAGTAAATAAATTGAAGACACATAATCTATCTCTGTGATGAAATGCAGATTTCCCATGAGAAGACAAATCATTCATTTAAATCAGTTGAGTAGGATAGGACTGAAAGAAAATACATCTGTTTATATTTAAGGTTCAAAAAAAAATCATGTACAAAAACATTCCTTGGCTTTCAGCCTAGAAGATTTTCATGAGATTGTCAATCAGATATATTTTCATTTGATTTAATCTTGAACTTGTCACAAAAAGGGACTCCCAGGGAAGAGTTGGGAGAATTTCCAAGTGGATCAGTACTCCCAGATTACAAAAAACTAAAGCCAGCTTGGTGATTTTTGGCAATGGTGGGTGAGTGGATTGATTCTATGTCCTCGACTTTTATCATCTTTACATTTTTTTCCCTTACCAATGAGATATCATGCAAGTCATTTGTGTGTTTAATTTTTATTAAATGCTGACAAGGAGCAATATTGAATGAAAAGATACCCTTGGTCTATTCAGAAAAAATACTTCGAATCCCTGGCCATGCTTTTACTATTGCTATTGTCCCAATCACTTCTGGATAAACAGTAGTTCTTCTAATATCGCCTTCCATGATAATCACTTAGTGTGTTATTTGTGTTTCATTTGAAGACAGGCTGATAGTGACTGACAGTAACATCAATAAATCAAAGAATAGTCAACACTTTTCCTATATTCTTTGCTTTCCCCCCCTTTTTTTTAAATTTCAGATTAATATGAGGGTGCAAATGTTTAGGTTGCATTGCTGTCATTTCTAAGGTAAAGTTCAAGTTGTAGTTAAGCCCTCCCACCCGGGGGGGGTGCATGCTGAACACCCTCACATCGTACACAGTAGGTGAGATCCCGCCAGTCATCCTCCCTCCTCACTTCCCTACTGTCCTCTTCCCCTCACTAGAACACACTTGTGTTTTTCTTTTGTGGCAGCATGTAGTTGCTTATATATTTGTTTTATGTTACTTTTGAGTACATTGGATACTTATTTTTGCATTCTTATGATATCTTACTAAGAAGAATGTGTTTCAACTCCATCCAGGTAAATAGAAAAGATGTAAAGTCTCCATCTATTTTATGGCTAAATATTTTTTGCTTTTTTATTGTCTTGATTCTATCTTTCCCTTGCTACCAAAGAACAAAAATGTTCCTTGAGTATTGAAGGAAAATCCTATACTTTCTTATTTCACATTTCATTGATTATTCATTTGGATGTCATAAGCAATCCTGTTCACTCCATAACATGACTCACTGCAACGCCTATTTGATTTCCAAATAACTGAGTCATTAAATTTAAAAACTAAAAATAGTATTAACTTCCTCTAAGAATTTAGGTACCAGGTTCATGTAATTTTCTTTATATGTGGCAGAAAAAAAAAACACTAAAATTTCCTAGAGGTCACCACTAAAGGATTTCTGATAATTACAGTTGCCACTTTAGTTCTTTTATAGGTATTAGAATAATTCTAATTTCAAAAACACAGAAATTTTAATCTATGTAGAACTATTTTTGCATAATACATTCATGATAAACTACCTTTAAATCAAAGGTGCTCAAGAATGTAACATCAGGCAGATGAAAATATCTCAGATTGTATATGAAGCCCACACACTGTACCCCATGATTGAACTAATGTACACAGCTATGATTCAATAAAAATAAATAAATAAATAAATAAAAAGAATGTAACATCATTACCTCTTATTGCCAGGTTAACAAAATGTACCATGGTTCACTTTAATAATAACCAAAAGGAGTTTTACCTTATGATAACTAAATTAATAAATACATTAATATTTTGCATTTCACTGTAAAGTGTTGAAAGATAATCTGGCATAGAGTTTCCATGCATCTTCTCTGGAAACTCTAGACTTTCTTCCCAAGAATGTTGAGAAATATCCCCTACAGCCATGTAAAATAGTCTCTCTCTCCCAGGATAAGGGAAGATTTGTTTCTGGACTATAAAATAAAGGTAATTTTTTTTTCCTCCAGTACAAATATTAGGGAGGTTTTCTAGCTTCCTTTTTATAAGATGGGGATTTACTGAGCTGTGGCACAAACCCACAGCTTGTGTACACAGCACCCACTTGGGTCCTGCCATATCAATCCCCCATGGGACTGAGGAGGAAAGAGAACAAATGCAAATATGAAGTACATACTGTTTTCTGTGTTGTGAATAACAAAGTCCTTTGCCTCTGACCCCAAAGTCCCCAGTCTGCCAACATCTATAAAACTGTGGCAGATTAACTCATTAGCTTGCAAGGAGGGAAAAATCTCAGACTCTTCACAGTCTTGACATAGAAATGGTAGATAGATAACAATTATTTCTTAATTAAAGAGCACAAATCACCATGTAAAACTGAATTCCATTACTTAGGATGAAGTTTTACAATTTTCTTTAGCTAAAGCATGCTACAGTCGATACTCTGTTGTATATAATTAAAATTTTTAAATACTGATTTAATGCTACTAATAATACCTATATACCTTATTTAGTAAGTGCTATTTAACAGGTCTTGATCTTTTTTTTTTTTTTTTGGAATAAGGGGGACATAAACAAATTTTTTAATCATATTTAATATCAAAAAAGAATTGCATTTCTAAAAATTAGCAGATTTAACTAATTCAAAACTGAAACAGAGGCTCGGCACCTGTGGCTCAACGGGCTAAGGTACCAGCCACGTACACTTGACCTGGCAGGTTCGAATCCAGCCTGGGCCCACCAAACAACGATGATGGCTGCAACCAAAAAAAAAAAAAAAAAGCTAAAACAGTGACACTATGAACTGCATTTCCTGACATTGCTCTGCTTTGCCAAGTCCCGTAATGGAAAAAAAATGTATCAATACGGGCCATTAGATGAAAATAATGACAGAGTAGATTTTATCTGGACAATTACACGGAAATATTATAGCTGGAAAATACCCCCATTCTATTAACAAAAAGTACTGCTCAGTCTATCACAACTAGTGAACCAAATCGCACCAACTACTTTTCCTCCTCTCTTGCAAATCATAGTGAGAACAGCAATGAAAGATACCATGCAATGTAAACTATAACATAAAACTAAAAAATAAATCAATAAACAGAGTGGGGGAAAGGAAAGGACCTGTCATGGAAAAAAAAGGAAAAAGAAACAAATTTCCTTTCTCTCAAATTCTGAAAATGATCATTTTAACCACTCAATTAGCTTAATTACCACTGACTCTGCCAAAACCATAAATTTAAAATTTTCACCAAAAAATCCTTAAAATATTCCATGTTCCTTTACTATTATGCAAGTTAAAAGCAGGCATCTATTAAAGCAAACAACTTCTCCTATGCTAAATGACCATTTCTTTAAATCATTTTGAGATCTCAAGCGATGTATCTCCAGTGATTTTGAACACCTGCTGCTTAGTGATACAATGACCCAAAATCTGTAACCCCTTTCATACCTTCACTTTTAGTGTTTGCTACTAGTTTTTAAGCAAGGAAACTTGAAGGCCTGTAGGTAGCTAACTTCTCTGCTCAGTAGAGGGGATCAACAGTAATTGTGGAAGGAAGGCAACAGAAACAACCTCTAACAGTAGAGACCTGGCATTTCACTTATATGTTGTCATTGGGGTCAATGTTCAGCTCATTCCTGGCAACAACATGTGCTGTTTGGGGATATGCAATGAGAAATAAAAATAACCGACATCAGAAAAGAATCTGGTGAGGACTTTCACATCAGAAGGTCTTTCTGAAAAAAAAGACTTCAAATGGCAAGGATGGACCACTGATGTAAATCACAGGCAGAATTTTGAAAATTTTAAATATATTTGTGAGCTTTAATTTTTTAACATATTAATCACTTAACAGAACATCCTGTCTTTATCAACTTGAATTTATAGAAGTTACGATCCATATTAGGCCTGCTAGTTTGTCACATCCTCTTTCATCTCAAATATTCTTAGAATCCACAGAGTACAAATGCTAAACAGAATTGTTTACAGAATCCACCCAGCTTGAATTTTACTTTTCAAGCCTAACATTCAAAATATTGCCAGTAATTAATTTATATACCATCCAGAAGAAAACTAACTATAGGATAGGACATAGCTGAATGCCCTGGAGGGTAGCTTTAATATTCAAGTTTATACTAAGGTAAGTCACTTCTCTTTCTTCACCTGGAAAAATAGGGATGCTATAGTATTCCTTTCTAGAAACAAGAGCAGCATAACCTTTTTCAAAATGTCCCTCATCATTTAATGTATGTAGCCCCTACTAATGAATCTACTTTTGAAAATAATAGATATGGGCCCTTCTCCTTCATAATGTCAGAGGGAAAATGTAGCTACAACAAAATATTTTTAAAACTCCATGTATTAAGTCAGTATAAAATGAACCAGTTCGGTTATATCAGTTTTAACTGGCATTTGAGGATAGAATTCACTGGGGATGCTGAGAATATAAACAGCATTCCAAAATATCAGACTTCCATTTGGAGCAATTACTAACTAGCAGATCTGCCTTGTGTTCAGAAAACCCCATTTTCCTAACTTATCTTGAATTGTTTGTGTGATGGCATTGTTTACTTTTATGGTACAACTTACTGCTCGGTATCCTTGGTATTACAGTTTACATGAAAATCATATGTTCCTCATTTCTGCAAAGAACAGAAAAAGGTGACAAAACTAAATCAGGGAGGAGTTAAGTTGGTGTGACAATGAAACTTTCGATGAGACTACCAACCTTAAAAACAAGTTACTGAGAAAAATTGAAAACCATGTTCTTTGGAGATTTTTAAAAAGCAAATAAGATTCTCATCTCGGTAAGATAGTTTCTGTGGGGGGAGCCAATGAATAGCATAACAGACTTTGTATCACTCAAATTCTTTTCCAAACTTATATTGGTGACATGGAAGGTCTTCAAAAGAACCGAGAGCAATTTTCTCAATAAGTAAAAGCAGAATACAGTGCTAGATCACCCAAACTTTGCAATGCTGGTTTTGTGACCTTGACTCAGAGGCAGTGGGATGTACCAGGAAACCACAATTCTTGGCAACTGCACATTATATGTACAAATGTTTACCAGATGTGAAGTTTATATGATCCATTATGCTGTGTAACAGAAACAAAATTGAGTGTGCTATGTAATATGACATCCTAGTTAATTCTGTGAGCCAACAGGCAACAGAATCAGTCTCATATTTAGGCAGAGCCTATAGGGTATTAATTTGGAGCAAAGAGAAAATTCCTAAGCCCCACTCCCAATCACCAATTAAAAATAATCCCATATGCTTGTTAAACCTGAAATTCTACTAAGAAACATTTCATTCTTTAGATTCAAAATTCTATTCTTGTAAAATGGAAATCCTCTTGGGAGACATAAACTATTATCAGTTATACATCAGGATAAATGAATTTCTGTCTTGACAGTTGGTTCTGATAAGATTACATAAAGTTTGGTTGTTTAGATTGTAAGAAAGATGAACAAAGTCTCCAAGAGACAAAAGTTAATACATAATTTACCACTATTATTGGTCTATTCATCCATTCATTCAACAATTATTTACAGTCATCTACTATTAATATTTTCCAGGTGATCGTCTGAGCACTAAAAGTACAAAGATGAAAAATCCTACTAATGGTCTCAACAAGTATAGGGATTTTGGTGGAACGATATCAGATATGCAACTATAATAGTAAGAGATGTTAATGGAGGTATGTGTAAGGTTCAATGGGAAATCAGTGGAATGAATAACTAATTCTTGTTTTACAGGAGGAGGTAAAGTTTCACTTCAATGTTCACTAAAACAATGACTAGGGATTTGCTAGATGACCTTAAGATGACAGAAGAATATCAAAAAATGCTTGGAAACGCTAAAACTCAAGATGTATGTGCTCAGTAAAATAGGATTTCTGGACTGACGTGCCTGGAGAGATTGGGAGAGGTATAGTGAGTGAGAGAAATGAATGATGGAGAGGGTGTTCAGAAACAGAACATGAAGGGCATTCTATCCAAAGTGGACTGGACTTTGTCTTTAAAGTTCATTAGAGTTTATGTGCCAGGATTGGAGTAACGGAGAGAAATAATGGATAATGGATGCCAAGCACAGTGAGTCAAGGTAGATCGTGCTCTGGTTCACTGTTCACTCTTGAGTGTCAAAGGCTGAGATTTTAGTCCAATAAAACCCTTTATATCAAACAAAACTCAAATAGCTAACAGTATAAGAATAGTTAATTGCTGGTTCATCCACATGATGGAGTACTAGAGTAGCATAAAATTCATGTGTTCCAAGAACACATAAAGACATAACAAAAAAGCAAGAGAAAAAGCAAAATGCAGACTGATACAGTAAACTAATTGCGTAAAATATATTCTTTCATAGAAATGTCAAAAATTGTTACTCCAGATTATAGAATTATGGATATATTTTATTAATTTTTTAGTATTTTCCAAGTTTTCTCTAAAGAATCTGTATTATTTTATAATTAGAGATAAACATTTTTTAAACCTTAACATTTTATGTTAAGTTAATTTTTTTTTTTTTTTTGCTAAAAAAGAAAGGTAATTTATTACAATGATGTTATCTGGGAGATAGGAAGAATACCTCAACTCCATCTCCCAAGCCAACTGAGGGTAAGGGTTTTCTTGTTTTTGTTTTTTTCTCTTTTTATTAACTCATAGCTGTGTACATTAATGCAATCATGGGGGTACAATGCACTGGTTTTATATACAATTTGAAATATTTTCATCAAACTGGTTAACATAGCCTTTACCACATTTTCCTAGTTATTGTGTTAAGACATTTATATTCTACACCTAGTAAATTTCACATGTACCCTTGTAAAATGCACCGTAGGTGTAGTCCCAACAATCACCTTCCCTGCACCCATCCTCCCCCCACCATTCCCCTCCCTTGCCCCTTTCCCCCATATTCTTGGGCTATAATTGGTTTCATAATAAAGCTGAGTACATTGGATACTTTTTCTTCCATTCTTGAGATACTTTGCTAAGAAAAATATGTTCCAGCTCCATCCACGTAAACATGAAAGAGGTAAAGTCTTCATCTTTCTTTAAGGCTCCATAATATTCCATGGTGTACATATACCACAATTTATTAATCCATTCATGGGTCGATGGGTACTTGGGCTTCTTCCATGACTTAGCAATCAACTTGTTGGGCTGCAATAAATATTCTGATACAAATATCTTTGTTATAATGTGATTTTTGGTCTTCTGGGTATATACCTGGTAGAGGTATTGTAGGATCAAATGGCAGGTCTATTTTTAGATTCCTAAGTGTTCTCCAAACATCTTTCCAAAAGGAACATATTAGTTTGCACTCCAACAGCAGTGTAGAAGTGTTCCTTTTTCTCCACATCCATGCCAATATCTCTGGTTTTGGGATTTTGTGATGGGGGCTAATCTTACTGGAGTTAGATGATATCTCAACGTAGTTTTGATCTGCATTTCTCTGATAATTAAGGATGATGAGCATTTATTCATATGTCTATAGGCTATGTACCTGTCTTCTTCAGAGAAGTTTCTCTTCAAGTCCTTTGCCCACCCTGAGATGGGATCACTTGTTCTTTTCTTGCTAATACGTTTGAGTTCTCTGTGGATTCTGGTTATTAAACCTTTGGGAGAGGGGAGGATGAGTAGAGGGAGGGTAATTGGTGGGACCACACCTATAGTGCATCTTAGAAGGGTACAGGTGAACCTTACTGAATGCAGAATATAAAGGTCTTAACACAATAATAAAATGCCATGAATGTTATGTTAACCAGTTTGATGAAAATATTTCAAATTGTATATGAAACCAGCACATTGTACCCCATGATTGCATTAATGTACACGGCTATAATTTAATTTAAAAAAAAACCTTTGCCAGAGACATAACCCGCAAATATCTTCTCCCATTCTGAGGGCTGTCTGCTTGCTTTACTTACTGTGTTCTTGGCTGTGCAGAAGCTTTTTAGTTTGATCAGGTCCCAGTAATGTATTTTTTTTTTTTTGAGACAGAGCCTCAAGCTGTCACCCTGGATGGAGTGCCGTGGCATCACAGCTCACAGCAACCTCCAATTCCTGGGCTCAAGTGAGTATCCTGCCTCCACCTCCCAAGTAGCTGGGACTACAGGCGCCCGCCACAACGCCCAGCCATTTTTTGGTTGCAGCCGTCATTATTGTTTGGCAGGCCCGGGCTGGATTCGAACCTGCCAGCTCAGGTGTATGTGGCTGGCACCTTAGCCCATTGAGCCACAGGTGCTGAGCCCCAGTAATGTATTTTTGCTATTGCTTCAATTGTCTGGGTGGTCCTCCTCATAAAATAGTCTCCCAGGCCAATTACTTCAAGTGTTTTCCCTGCACTTTCTTCTAGTATTTTTATAGTTTCATGCCTTAAGTTTAAATCTTTAATCTAGTGAGAGTCTATCTTAGTTAATAGTGAAAGGTGTGGGTCCAGTTTCAGTTTTCTACAGGTCACCAGCCAGTTCACCCAGCACCATTTGTTAAATAGGGAATCTTTTCCCCATTGAATGTTTTTAATGGAAAGAGGAAGTTAACAACTTAATGGGACATCTCAAGCAACTGGAAAAGGAAGAACATTCCAATCTCAAACCCAGTAGAAGAAAAGAAATAACCAAAATTAGAGTAGAATTAAATGAAATTGAAAACAAAAGAATTATACAACAGATCAATAAATCAAAAAGCTGGATCTTTAAAACTATCAATAAAATAGATAAACCTTTGGCTAACCTAACCAGGAAAAAAAGAGTAAAATCTCTAATTTCATCAATCAGAAATGGTAAAGATGAAATAACAACAGACTCCTCAGAAATTCAAAAAATACTTAATGCATATTACAAGAAACTCTACTCTCAGAAATACAAAAATCTGAAGGAAATAGACCAATACTTGGAAGCACACCACCTTCCTAGACTTAGCCAGGAAGAAGTGGAAATGTTGAACAGGCCTATATCAACTTCTGAAATAGCATCAACTATACAAAATCTCCCTAAAAAGAAAAGCCCAGGACCAGATGGCTTCACATCAGAATTCTACCAAACCTTTAAAGAGTAACTAGTACCTATATTACTCAGCCTTTTTCAAAATATAGAAAAAGAAGGAATAGTACCCAATACATTCTATGAAGCAAACATCACCTTGATCCCCAAACCAGGAAAAGACCCAATGGTGCATCTTAGAAGGGTACAGGTGAAACCTACTAAATGTAGAATATAAATGTCTGTACACAATAACTAAGAAAATGTCATGAATGCCATGTCAACCAGTTCAATAAAAATATTTCAAACTGTATATAAAACAAATACATTGTACCCCATGACTGCATTTATGTACACAACCAAGATTTAATGAAAAAAAAATTAAAAAGAAAATTATAGATCAGTATCACCAATGAATATTGATGCAAAAATATTCAACAAGATCCTAGCAAACAGAATCCAGCAACACATCAAACAAATTGTACACCATGACCAAGTGGGTTTTATCTGAGGCTCTCAAGGCTGGTTCAATATATGTAAATCTACAAATATAATTCATCACATAAATAAATTAAAAAACAAAGACCATATGATTCTCTCAACTGATGCAGAAAAAGATTTTGATAATATCCAGCATCCTTTTCATGATCAGAACACTTAAGAAAATGGGTATAGAAGGGACATTCTTAAACTGATAGAGGACATCTACAGCAAACCCACAGCCAATATCGTATTGAATAGAGTTAAACTGAAATCATTTCCACTCAGATCAGGAACCAGGCAAGGTTGCCCATTGTCTCCACTGCTTTTTAACATTGTAATGGAAGTCTTAATCATCACAATTAGGGAAGAAAAGGCGATCAAGGGTATCCACATAGGGTCAGAAGAGATCAAACTTTCACTCTTCGCAGATGATATGATTGTATATCTCGAAAACACCAGGGATTCTACTACAAAACTCTTAGAAGTAATCAAGGAATACAGCAGCATCTCAGGTTACAAAATCACCACTCATAAATCTGTAGCCTTTTTTTTTTTAAAATAATTTTATAATAGTCATGCTGAAAAAACAGTCAAGGACTCTATTCCATTCACAGTAGTGCCAAAGAAGATGAAATATTTGGGAGTTTACCTAACAAAGGACATGAAAGATCTCTATAAAGAAAACTATGAAACTCTAAGAAAAGAAATAGCTGAAGATGTTAACAAATGGAAAAACATACCATGCTCATGGCTGGGAAAAATCAACATTGTGAAAATGTCCATACTACCCAAAGCAATATACAATTTTAATGTAATTCCTATTAAAGCTCCACTGTCATACTTTAAACAACTCAAAAAAATAATACTTCATTTTATATGGAATCAGAAAAAACCTCGAATAGCCAAGACATTACTCAGAAATAAAAACAAAGCAGGTGGAATCACACTACCAGACCTCAGACTATACTATAAATCGATAGTGATCAAAATAGCATGGTACTGGCTCAAAAACAGAGAGGTAGATATATAGAACAGAATAGAGTAGATCCACTATCAGCTGGCTATGGCCCTGCTCAACATTCCTCATTTTAAGGTCTAGTTGAAGGAGAAGAGACACTTACCATGACAGAGATAAAAGCTCTGAAGGGTCTCACATTGGAATGAAATGCTCTAGTCCAAAAACATATGTCAATTTCCATTCAACTCATTTTCTAGAACTAGCATGGAACCAGGAAATGTAATCCTACCATGTACCTGAAATTTATTTGATAAATAGAACTAAACTAGGATCACATATAACTACTAATACATCCACCACTCCAACAACAGCAGCAGCAAAAAATAAAAACTGTAGGGATATTTTAAGAGTAGTGTTTTTTAAAATGCAAATCATGACGGACTCTTTGGGCTTCTCTAGATACAAGATTATACCATCAGCAAAAAGCAATAATTTGACCTCCTCTTTCCCAGTTTGGATGCCCTTTATCTCTTTCTCTTCCCTGATTTCTCTAGTTGATACTTGCAGTACCATGTTGAATAGAAGTGAGACAATGGGCACCCTTGTCTTCTTCCAGTTCTTACTAGGAATGCTTTAAACTTTTACCCATTCAGTATGATGCTGGCTATGGGTTTATCATATGTGGCTTTTATAATTTTAAGTTATGTTTCTCCTATGTATACTTTATTGAGGGTTTTTGTCATGAAAGAGTGTTGGATTTTGTCAAATGCTTTTTCTGCACCTATTGAGGCAATCGTATGGTCTTTGCTTTTTTTCTGCTTATGTGTTGAATCGCATTTATTGATTTATGGATGTTGAATCATCCTTGCATCCCTGGGATGAAAACCTCAAAGACTACACCAAGAAACTCCCTAAATTAACAATAAATTCAGCAAACTTTCAGATTACCAAATCAAGGTACAATTAGCCCACATCACAAAATCCCAACACCAGAGATGTTGGCATGGATGCAGAGAAAAGGGAACACTTCTACACTGCTGGTGGGAATGCAAACTAATATGTTCCTTTTGGAAAGATGTTTGGAGAACACTTAGGGATCTAAAATACACCTGCCATTTGATCCTACAATACCTCTACTAGGTATATATGCAGAAGACCAAAAATCACATTATAACAAAGATATTTGTACCAGAATGTTTATTGCAGCCCAATTCATAATTGCTAAGTCATGGAAGAAGCCCAAGTGCCCATCAACCCATGAATGGATTAATAAATTGTGGTATATGTACACCAGGGAATATTATGCAGCCT
>CAUYRH010096501.1:0-33963 GCA_963574655.1 Perodicticus potto
TATTTATTTATTTTTATTTTTTTGTAGAGACAGAGTCTCTATCACCCTCGGTAGAGTGCCGTGGCGTCACACAGCTCACAGCAACCTCCAACTCCTGGGCTTAGGCGATTCTCTTGCCTCAGCCTCCCGAGTAGCTGGGACCACAGGCACCCGCCACAACGCCCGGCTATTTTTTTGTTGCAGTTCGGCGGGGCTGAGTTTGAACCCGCCACCTTCAGTATATGGGGCTGGTGCCTTACTGACTGAGCCACAGGTGCCGCCCTAGACTGGTATTTTTGATCAGTCTGAAGTTTGGCTCATTATATCTTCATATATATATTTTTGGGGGGGTGGGTAGAGACAGATTCTCACTTTATCACCCTCCGTACAGTGCCGTGGGGTCACACAGCTCATGGCAACCTCCAACTCCTGCGCTTAGGAGATTCTTTGCCTCAGCCTCCCGTGTAGCTGGGACTACAGGCACCCATCACAACGCCCGGCTATTATTTATTTATTTTTTTTTTTTCTGTTTCGCAGTTCGGCCCAGGACAGGTTTGAACCCACCACCTTCAGTAGCCAGCGCCCTACTCAATGAGCCACAGGCGCTGCCCTGTATCTTCACGTATTGTTTTGTCCCCTTTTCTTTCTCTTTTTCCTTTCCTCTAGGATTTCCATTATACTTATGCTGTTATACTTGATGTTGTCTCATTGGTGCCTGATGCTGTTTTTATTTTTCTTCTATCTTTTTTCTTTGTTTTCAGATTGAACAATTTTATTGATCTATCTTTAAGTTTGATGTTTATTTAATCTTCCCATTTTAATTCTGTGTTTGATACAGTTTGATACTGTTTTAACCAGTTTAGTGTTGTTATAATAGAACACTGAATCTGGGTCATTATAAAGAAAAGATGTTTATTTGGCTCGTGATTCTTTTTTTCTTTAGAGACAGAGTTTCACTTTGTCGCCCTCAGTGGCATGCTGTGGCGTCAAAGCTCACAGCAACCTCCAGCTCTTCAGCTTAGGCGATTCTCTTGATTCAAACTCCGGAGCATCTGCGACTACAGGCGCCCGCCACAACGCCTGCCTATTTGTTTGTTGTAGTTTGGCCATCGCTAGGTTTGAACCAGCCATCTTCTGTATATGGGGCTGGTGCCCTATTCACTGAGCCACAGGTGCCGCCTTTGGTTCCTGGTTCTGGTGTCTAGAAAATCTAAGATCTGCAGCCTATCTGATGAGGGTCTCATACAGCTTCAGCTCATGGCAGAAAACAGAAGGGGAAGCAGTCAGGTGCAAAGAGAACAAACATGGGAAGGAACAATTCACTCTCTTGGTAACAAATCCAATCCAGAACGAGCAAGAACTCACTCTGAGAGACGATGTCATTCTGCCCCCACGACCCAAGCCTCTCCTACTAGGCAGCCCCTCCAAAACCGCATTGCGAAAAACATTGAGAATCAAATTTCAGCATGAGTTTTGGTGGTGATAAACCACACTCAAACCGTAGCAGATACTTTTTAGTAAGTGCTTCATTTCGGTTGTTGTACTGTTCCATTCCAGAATTGGAATTTCCATTTAGTTCTTATGTATAACTTCTGTCTTTATTGAAGTCCTCTATTTGTTGTGTCATTATTGTAATACATCTTTTAGTTATTTGGAGATGGATTCCTTTGGTTCTTTGAACTTATAATAGCTGCTGTAAAGGTTTTTGTCTGCTAAATCCAATAGCTGTGGACAAACAGGACACAATGTCTATTGAATTTCTCTCTCTCTTTTTTTTTTTCTGCATCTTTGTATGTCTTGGAATGTTTTGCTGAATGCTTGACATTGGTGATAATGAATGGTAGCAACTCTGGATTCTCCTCCCCGCCCCCATGCATTATTTTTGTTTTTGTTCTGTTTATTTGTGAAGCCTGTCTCCATAGCAATGTGTGTTTGCTTTGGACTTATTTTTATGGTTAAGTCCTGCTTCCCAGGTTTTGGCCCTATGACTTTATAGCTTAGCCCTTAGCAAAAGACTAGTCAGATTACGACAGTTAGGTTTCCACCCACTGGTAATGGATCTGTGTTTGGACAGAGGAACACATTCTAACCATGAGCCATTTTCAAGCGCACTCTGGATTTTCCATCCTGCTGAGATCTCTTGCACTCTCTGCACATACAGGCAGTCCTTGGGTACAAATAAGATAGGTTCTGTAGGTTTGTTCTTTTTGTGTTCGTGTTTGTTTTTTGAGACAAGAGACATAGTGTCACTTTGTCACCCAGGGTAGAGTGCCAACCTCAGTCTCTTGGGCTCAAGCAATTCTCTGGCCTCAGCCTCCCCAGAAGGTGGGACTACAGGTGCCTGCCTGACACCCAGCTAGTTTTTCAATTTTTAGTAGAGATGGAGAGTCTTGCTCTTGCTCAGGCTGATCTCAAACTCCTGAGCTCAAGCAATCCACCCTCCTTGGCTTCCCAGAGTGCTTGGATTATAAGCATGAGCCCACCGCGCCTGGCTTGTAGGTGTTTTGTTCTTTTTTTTGAGACAGAGTCTCACTATGTCGCCCTCAGTAGAGTGCTGTGGCATCACAGCTCACAGCAACCTCAAACTCTTGGGCTTAAGCGATTCTCTTGCCTCAGCCCCCCAAGTAGCTGGGGCTACAGGCACCTGCCACAACACCCAGCTATTTTTTTGTTGCAGGTGTCATTGTCGTTTAGCTGGCCCAGGCCAGGCTCAAACCTGCCAGCCTCAGTGCATGTGCTGGCACCGTAACCACTGTACTACGGGCGCTGAGCCTAGCCTGTAGGTTTGTTCTTAAGTTGAACTTGTATGTAAGTTGAAACAAGTATGTTATCTGTAATAGCTTCTGCTCATAAGTGCAAGTCTATGTAAGTCAGATGTTTGTAACTCAGGGACTTACTGTAATAGCCACCATTTGTAAGTGCAAGCTATACATAAGTCGGATGTTTATAACTGGGCAACTGCCTAAACAATTATGTTGGCCAGAGATGTGTGAGAGGCTTCAACCCACTGTAGTCTTTGTACGCATATGCACGGCCTCTGGTCAATCTGGGATATGTGAGAGTTTATCAAGCCCCCTGCTGTGGTTTCATCTCCTGGGCCTGCCTAGTAAATTCCTAGTAAATTCATCCTTCTGGTCTATTTCTTGCTCAAAGCAGGTCTGACCTCCGTTTAGCAGAACTGTTGGCCTTTTTTTTGACCACTTGCCACTAACAATACTTCAAATCAAAGATGCCGATTTTCTTGACCTGCCACCACATTTGTGGAACTACTCGTTGTTGGAAGGTTCTGATAGTTTCCTCAGGCAAGAACATCACAGGATTTTGCTGTCTGTACTTTAATTTCAGTAATTTTCATGAATAAACACATCTCAGTCTGATATACACATTTCCAATATCTAGGACACTGAAATAGTTTTTTCTTTTTTTCCCCTTAACTTCTCTGATGGTTTTCTACAGATTCATAGGTATTATTTGGGGAGAGGACTTGTGGACCTGCTCACTTCATCATGACAAAACTCTAAATAGTATTTTTGTGGCAAGAATTTTTTTCTACCGTTGCAGTGTTAGATATTGTCTATTTTTTACTTGCAATCCATTTCAATAACATTTATTACCCCACTCCCTGTGTTGCAGGGGCTGGAAGGCTAATAACTACTTTTCCAGAGTCCACTTCTCTTAGGGTTCTGGATTGATTGACTTAGGTTCTGCCAATGAGCTGTGACAGCATCAGATCTAGAAGGCAGAGAGCAGGCGGGTGCTATTCTCTTGGCGGTGGTGGCTTATGATGTGCAGTCTCTGGCTCATGTAAACTTTTGCAATGACTTGATCCTGTGTCCCACTGACTTTTCACTCAGTTTCATGCGTCTGGGAAGTTGTGACTTTGGCAATGGTTTTCAGCAGCTTCTTGACACCCAGCTGGATCGTAGCTGCTATGGCATGACTTTGAGCTTTAGTCTCAGGGCCTTGGACTTTCACTCTTTTAGCCCTTTCTGTGATTTTGCAAACAACTAATTCCCTGTGTTAAATCCCTTTCTGTTTGAAATATCTAGAGCAATTTCTATTGCACTACAACCTCATTTGTATATTTTAGGAGACTTGGGGGCAATTAAGCTCTTCTTTTAGCCAAAGATCACTGATGGCTTCCAGAGCTATATCTAGTCCTGCCTGAGAGGACCACAAATCACCCACAGTTCCTAGACACGAATGTAGCAAATGGATGAGACTTGGACTGTCTCCACTGGGCAGGGTTTATATGTATTTTAGGTGTGGACATCATTTAAAATGTGTATATTGGAAAGGAGTTGTGAGAAGAAGCTGTTTTTTGTTGAAAATGCAAACACTTCAG
Organism: Perodicticus potto; assembly: GCA_963574655.1. Lineage (NCBI taxonomy): Eukaryota > Metazoa > Chordata > Mammalia > Primates > Lorisidae > Perodicticus > Perodicticus potto. The sequence goes on from CAUYRH010096501.1 coordinate 4,325, forward strand.
CTCAGGTGCCCAGCCCTCACCTGAGAGGGGTTTGGGAGATGAGTATCTGACCCTTTCTTTAGATTTCGATATTGAGAAGTCACCTGGTCTTCCACCAAGACACATAGGATGTGGAATTCTTCCAACATTAGGAAAGGTTTCAGATGCTGGAGCCAAGATATACCACAAATATGCACAGCTGCCATTTGGGTAGGAGCTTGGAAAGCCAGAGCATACACGTGGCCTGAGCTCTGTTTAATGCAGTCTCAGGAAATCTGAGTGGAGGTGTTCATTGGAGATCCAGAAGGATGTGGGGCAGACACAAAGAACAGGGTTAGGTGACAGTGGGAGTTGATGAGAAGATAAAGCGTGGACTCCTAGGCGGCACCTGTGGCTCATCGAGTAGGGCGCCCGCCCCATATACCAAAGGTGGCAGGTTCAAACCTTGCCTCAGCTGAACTGCAAAACAGAAAAAATAAAATAAAATAGCCGGGCGTTGTGGCTGGCACCTGTAGTCACAGCTACTTGGGAGGCTGAGGTAAGAGAATCGCCTAAGCCCAGGAGTTGGAGGTTGCTGTGAGCTGTGTGATGCCACCGCACTCTACCAAGGGCGACAAAGTGAGACGCTGTCACTACAAAAAAAAGAAAAGTATGGACTCCTGTCCCCACCTGCCAGAGTTCATGGATTCAAATCCTTGGCTGTATGGGCCTAACTCTGTTCCTCAGATTTCCTCATCTGTAAAGTGAGGATAATAGCTAACCCATAAGGCTTTTGTAATAATTCACTAAGATAAATGCTTGTGGTTTGAAAATAATCTATAACTGGGTGGTGCCTGTGGTTCCGTGGGTAGGGCGCTGGCCCCATATACCGTGGGTGGCAGGTTCGAACCCGGCCCCCACCAAACTGCAACAAAAAATAGCCAGGTGTTGTGGCTGCGCCTATAGTTCCAGCGACTGGGGAGTCAGAGGCAAGAGAATCGCCTAAGCCCAAGAGTTGGAGGTTGCTATGATGCCATGGGCCTAAGCCCAAGAGTTGGAGGTTGCTATGATGCCATGGCACTCTACCAAGGATGATAAAGTAAGACTCTGTCTCTAAAAAAAAAAAAAAAAAAAAAAAGAATTTTATTACAAGTTATAATAAACAGTTCCGTTTCATTTTTTTGCCATGATGGTGCCTTGTGTTTGTGTTAATCATTAAATCAGATGAGGTACGGTGGCTCACGCCTGTAATCCTAGCACTCTGGGAGGAGTGGATTGCTTGAGCTCAGGAGTTCGAGACCAGCCTAAGCAAAAGCAAGACCCTGTCTCTATTAAACAGAAAAAACTGAGGCAAGAGGATCGCTTGAGCTCAAGACTTGGCGGTTGCTGTGAGCTGTGAGGCCACGGCACTCTACCCAGGGCGACAGCTTTAGACTCTGTCTCAAAAAAAAAAAAAAAAAATAGATAAATCATAAAAGGCATATTCTTTTTTTTACTCTTTTTTTTTTGTAGAGATAGAGTCTCACTTTATCCCCCTTGGTAGAGTGCCGTGGCGTTGATGCAGGACATTTGGCCACCCGGCCAGCTCAGCGGAGCTGGCAGACCTGCCGCCTCCACCTTGGCGGTGTCGGTGCGGCGGCAGCGGCTGAGGAACCAGCGGGCTATATGATAGGCAAGGAGGGGGACCTCCAACACCACCCTCCCCCAGAGGCTCCAATAGCCACAAAGGCCGGACAACTGCCGAGGAGACACCTGCACCTTGGTGTCTCCTTCAGTTTACACTTATGACTAAAGACGGAACCTCCATTTCCGATGCCTAGGTCAATTACACGTGAATTTCCTAGGCCTCAATTCCATGAATGGACTCTGTCCATTCATTAATACATTCATTCACCTTGCCCCAGCGGAAGGAACTGTGTTCATTCATGGATACATTCATTCACCTTGCCCCGGCGGAAGGAACTGTGTTCATTCATGGATACATTCATTCACCTTGCCCAGGCGGAAGGGACTGTGTTCATTCATTTCCTGGCCAAAGAACCCCTGCGCCTATATATACCCCGAGACTAAACGCCTAAGCGCGGAGACGCGGAAAGACAGGGAGAGAAACGGATAGAGCTTTTCTCTCCCCACTTGAGTTCTCTTTCTCTACCAGGAGCTTTAGTGTTTTTTATATTCTTTTCTGTAAATAAATTCTGTCTTACCACTGATCTGTGGTCCGCGGATTTATTGTTCAAATCACCGAGACTAAGAACCTGAAATTCCGGTATTAGCCTCACACAGCTCACAAAAACCTCCAACTCCTGGGCTTAGGCAATTCTCCTGCCTCAGCCTCCTGAGTAGTTGGGACTACAGGTGCCCGCCACAACACCTGACTATTTTTTTGTTGCAGTTTGGCCGGGGTCGGGATTGAACCCGCCACCCTTGGTATATGGGGCCAGTGCCCTACCCACTGAGCCACAGGGGCCACCCTTTTACTCTTTTTTTTTTTTTTTTTGAGACAGAGCCTCAAGCTGTCCCCCTGGGTAGAGTGCTATAGCATCACAGCTCACAGCAATCTCCTACTCCTGGGCTCAAGCGATTCTCCTGCCTCAGCCTCCCAAGTAGCTGGGACTACAGGCGCCCACCACAATACCCGGGCATTTTTTGGTTGCAGCCATCATTGTTGTTTGGCGGGCCCTGGGCTGGATTTGAACCCGCCAGCTTAGGTGTACGTGGCTTGCGCCTTAGCCTGTTGAGCCACAGGTGCCGAGCCTTACTCTTTTTTTTGATCAACATAATTTAAATGTGTCACGGAAGTTTAACTATAGGTTTGAGTGTGCTGTGAGATAAAATAGGTTGTAAACACAGATTTAGAATATGGTGATCACAAAACCACATTCAAGGATGTCCAACTTCTTTTTCCTGCCACATATTGGAAGAAGAGTTGTCTTGGGCCATATGTTAAATTCACAAACACTAAGGAAAGCTGATGAGCAAATAAATGGTCTGCACATTCTTTTCAAGATATCTGACACTGGGTGGCGGCCTTGGCTCAAAGGAGTAAGTCACTGGCCCCATATGCCAGAGGTGGCAGGTTCAAACTCAGCCCCGGCCAAAAACTGAAAAAAAAAAAAAAAAAAAAAGATATCTGACACCACAGATAAGCAAAAAAAGTCTTCAATCTACCTGTCGCCAGGGACACCGTGCCAGGCTCTAATTTATAATAGGACAGCAAGTTGTTAAATTATCTACTAGCACATCACCTGATATCTATTGTTCTTGTTGCTATGGACTGAATTGTGTCACCCCCACCCCCAAATTCCCATACTGAAGCCCTAACCCCTAATGTGACTGTACTTGGAGATAGGGACTGTGATGAGCTAGCTGTTCAAGGTTAAATGAGGTTATAAGAGTGGGCCCTAAGCTAATAGGCCTGGTACCCTTGTAAGAAGATGAGAGACACCAGAGACCTGTCTCCACTTTGTGAGCACCCAGTGAGAAAGTAGTCATCTACAGGCCAGGAAGAGGGCCCTCATCAGAAACCAGACCATGCTGGCACCTTGCTCTTGAACATCAGCCTCCAGGACTGTGAGAAAATAAGTTTCTGTTGTTTAAAGCCTCCCAGTCTATGGTATTTTGTTATGGCAACCTGAAAACTATTACACTTGCTCTTGGTGTTGTCATTATTAGAGCATGTTATTAGAATGTTAGGACATGAAGATTTCCCTTCCTTCCTTCCTTTCTGCCTCTGCCTCTCCCTCTCCCCATTCTAGGTGAAAACCCTTTACCTCCAGCCCTGCTTCATTCCCAGGTGGGGTCCTCAAGCTGGATGTAGCCAATTGAAGAGCCAGGATACCCTTTGCAAGGCCCTGGGGTGAAAGCTCTAGGCTGGTCCCCCATGCTCAAGGAGCTCTGGATGCTAGACCCTTATCAGATATATGATCTGAAAGATTTTCTCTAAGTGTGCTTTAAAATTGTCTTTTTTTTCTTTCTTTTTTGAGACAGAGTTTCACTCTGTTGCCCTGCGTAGAGTGCTGTGGCATCAACCTAGCTCACAGCAACCTCAAACTCTTGGGCTCGGGTAATCCTCTTGCCTCAGCCTCCCAAATAGCTGGGACTACACGTGCCTGTCACAATGCCCAGCTAATTTTTCTAATTTTAGTAGAGATAGAGTATCGCTGTTACTCAGGCTGGTCTTGAACTCCTAAGCTCAAGCAATTCACTGGCTTGACACATAGCCAATTAAGTGATCCACTAAGATATGTACTTTTCAATTTATTATTTTCAAATTTCTTTATTCTGAGATCCTGTTCTGAGATTATTGTAGATTCACACACAGCTGTAATAAATAAAACAAAGAGGTCTTGCATATCCTTCATCTGATTTCCCTGTTTTCTTCAAAGAAGATAAACAAATGGCCATCAAGTACATGAAAAGATGCTGTACATTAGTAGTTATTAGGGAAATGTAATTACTCAGAACCATGTAAACTAAGATTATGATGAAATACCACTCACACCAGTAGGATGGCTATAATTTTTAAAATGGAAAGTAACAAGTGTTAATAAGAACGTGGTGAAACTGGAACCCTTATGCATTACTAGGGGAAATATAAAATGATGTAGCTACTGTGGGAAACAAGAAGAGTCATCAGAAAGCCAAACACAGAATTAACACATGACCCAGCAATTTCACTTCTACATATATCTCCAAGAGATTTTAAAGCAGAGACAGACTCAAATACTTATACAGTGGCTCGGCGCCTGTAGCTCAAGCAGCTAAGGCGCCAGCCACGTACACCTGAGCTGGCGGGTTCGAATCCAGCCCGGGCCCGGAAAACAACAATGACGGCTGCAACCAAAAAATGGCTGGGCGGCGTTGTGGCGGGCGCCTGTAGTCCCAGCTACTTGGGAGGTGGAGGCCAGAGACTTACTTGAGCCCAGGAATTGGAGGTTGCTGTGAGCTGTGATGCCACGGCACTCTATCCAGGGTGACAGCTTGAGGCTCTGTCTCAAAAAAAAAAAAAAACTTATATAGCCATGTTCACAGCAACATGTGCGTGCATGTGTGCGTGCGCGCACACACACACTCCATCATGCCTGGCACCCCTAAATCCCCCCCCCCACTTGGACTGCACTTATCTTTGATTCTACATCGTTCAGTATCTGAGACCTTCTTTCTGAGGTGCATTTTTTTTTTTTTAATACAGAGCCTCAAGCTATTGCCCTTGGTAGAGTGCCAGGGAGTCACAGCTCACAGCAACCTCCAAATCCTGGGCTTAAGCGATTCTCTTGCCTCAGCCTCCCAAGTAGCTGGGACTACAGGTGCCCGCCACAACACCTGGCTATTTTTTGGTTGTAGTTATCATTGTTTGGTGGGCTGGATTGGAACCCACCAGCTCTGGTGTATAGCTGGCACCTTAGCTGCTTGAGCTACAGGCACCGAGCCTGGGGTACATTTTTTGTGACTGGCAGACACTTGCTCATCTTGCAAGACCCAGCCCACTTTCACTCACTCTGTTCTATATTCTGAGCCCTCCAGACCCAGCGCTGCCCCGTTCAGCCTCTGGAGGAGACTATATTCATCCCAGTAGCAGAGTTAGCCATTGAAGTCTGTCCCTTCTGTAACATGAGTCCCTGAGGGCAGAGCTGTGCCCTGCTCCCCACGGGGAAGGAAGGCCTGGGGATGGGAAGGTGGGATCCAGAGTCACAGGCCTAGGTTCAGATCCTGGTCTTCTCCAGTTATGAGGTATGTGACCTTGGGCAAGTCATTTACCTCACTGTGCCACAGTTTCCTGTCCTATAAAATGAGAACAATGGAGTAGTGCCTGTGGCTCAGTGAGTAGTGTGCCGGCCCCATATACCAAGAGTGGTGGGCTCAAACCTGGCCCCAGCCAAACTGCAACAAAAAAATAGCTGGGGGTTGTGGTGCCTAAGCTCAAGAGCTGGAGGTTGCTGTGAACTGTGATGCCACAGCAATCTACTGAGGGTGACAAAGTGAGACTCTGTCTCTAAAAAAAAAAAAAATGAGAACAATGGTACTTGCCTTGTACCCTGTTTGTGAGGTTTAAGAGAGATAGTGAATATTCTTTGCACAGTGCTTAGCGTAGAGCTTGAAGTAGGTTAAATGCTCAAGAAGTATTCTGGGGCCTTCGCCACCATCATCATTACTGTGTCCAAACTCCCAAGGCCTAACACAAAGTAGGGATTTATAGAATGAATGACATTTGGGCTAAAGATCCTGCAATGTCATACAGTATAGACATATGGGAGATGCCACACGTCTATCCAAATATACACTGGGCTGCTGATGGGAGATGGCTTTGCTTTTTAGCCAGTCAGAGGCAGAAAGGAAACAGGATACTAGGAGGAGGGGGCATCATGTGGGCAGAGAGAGCTCTCCAGGGAACAGCAATGGAGGAGAGGCTGAGCTACCAAAGCAACCGCACGAAGGTCAGCTCTGGGCATGAAGACCCTGCCAGACTTCACCTGGGACCCCAGGGAGCCTTTACTTATAAAAGCAGAGCAAGTTGGCTGGAAGGACATCACTTCTCTTTGTCCCCAGGCCCCTAGCTAAGTGGTCCATTTCTTCTAGATGGTGCCACTGTGCTTGTTGCTGACGTCCTCCAAGTCCTTGTTCCTGCCAGTTCTGTCAAGGCTGTCTCTGTTCTCTTGTGTATTCCCTCCCTCCTGTCCAGGGAGTGGGGCGTGGTAGGGCCAGCCTGGTCTATATTGCCTGAGCCCTGACCCCTATGGGACCTTGGCTGGAGTTCCTGATGTAGTCCAGGAGATTCTCCAGGCCTTGTCAAATTGCCTCTCATCCTGGAGCTGACATTCTAAGGGAAGATTAATCATGCAAAGAGGTTGGGGAAGCAACACTCTTGAGCATGTAGGGCCTTGGAGGTGGCTGGACAATTTGGCTTTTATACTGGGAGGGTTTTTTTTTTTTTTGGAAACAGTGTCTCACTATGTCACCCTTGGTAGAGGGCCATGGTGTCACAGCCCACAACAACCTCCAACTCTTGGGCTTAAGCAATTCTCTTGCCTCAGCCTCCCAAGTAGCTGGGACTACAGGCGTCTGCCACAACGCCTGGCTATTTTTTTTGTTGCAGTTGTCATTGTTGTTTAGCTGGCCCAGGCTGGGTTTTAACCCACCAATCTAGGTGTATGTGGCCAGTGCTGTAACCACTGTGGGAGAGGGAGAAAGTGACCTGACGTGGATCTATGTGAACTCTTGGCTGCCCCGCCATGAAAGAACAGACTGGGGACGAGGGGAGGCAGAGAGGGTAGTGAGGAGGTGACTGCAACAGTCCAGGAAGAGTTGATGGTCCTCAGGCCAAGGAGGGGTTATGAGGAAAATTGAAGGCTGTCATGCTGGGTGTGTCCTGAAACAGGGCAGACAGCCTTCACAACAGAGTGAATGGTTGAGGGGCTGGGAAGTCAAGAGTCATACCAAGGATTTGGCCCTGAGCCTGTTTCCTCATCGGTTTCCAAAGCACAGTCCACATTCCAATTCAAGAAGGGGTAATCCATCACTTGCTGCCAGGACCACTCTGCTTCTCTTATCTTTGCAAGTCCCCTATTCCTGCTGCCTTGCCCTAGCCAATTCCTGTTCATTCTCTGGGTCTACCTCAGGTGCCTTTTTTTTTTTCAGCTCTGCCTCAGCAAAGTCTTTTTTTTTGACAGAGTTTTATTATGTCGCCCTCAGTAGAGTGCTGTGGCATCACAGCTCACAGCAACCTCAAACTCTTGGGCTTAAGCGATTCTCTTGCCTCAGCCTCCTGAGTAGCTGGGACTACAGGTGCCCACCACAACGCATGGCTTTTTTTTTTTTTTTTTTTTGGAGAGACAGAGTCTCACTCTATCGCCCTTGGTAGAGTGCTGTGGAGTCACAGCTCACAGCAACCTCCATCTCTTGAGCTTAGGCAATTCTCTTGCCTCAGCCTCCCGAGTAGTTGGGAGTACAGGTGCCCGCCACAACACCCGGCTAATGGCTATTTTTTGGATGCAGTTGTTATTAGTGTTTAGCAGGCCTGGGCTAGGCTTGAACCTGCCACCTTTGGTGTATGAGGCTGGGGCCCTACTCACTGAGCTACAGGCGCCAAGCCAGCAAAGCCTTTCTTGATCTTCCTACCACTGCCCGTCACACATGGTGGCTTCCATACTCTTCCTTCATGCCTCTAACCTTGATGGCCAGCTCTGCCCCTCCAGCCAGAAGGAAGCCCCAATGGTAGTGAGCACTCCCCAGCACTTAGGAGAGTCCCTATTTGTAACTGAATGTGCCTGAAGCCTTTCCTGTTCTCCCTCCCTTCTACCTCTGCCCTCCCTTCCGAGTTTGAAGCTCCATGATCAGTTTCTGCACCAGATTCCCATGGACTTTTCTCCACATAGGAAAGTGTGGGTGGGGCTGTGGACATTCTGAGTCAAACCAGCCTGGTAGGAGTGTTGCTTCAGGTTGCGTGATCTTCGGTAAGTCACCATTTAGCATCAGTCTCTCACATGCTGAGTACTTATTTAAACAAGGCTTGTTCCTTTTCCTCTCTTTCCCTAGGATCTCTCCCGTTTAGTGTGAACCCAGGGTTGATAGGTTTTCTGAGAGTGGGATTTTCAGTGCTAATAGCAGGACAGTCCCAGCTGAACCAGGAGAGTTGGTTATCCTACTCCTACTAATATAGCAGAACTTCTTAAAAAATGAGTTTTTAATTTCACAAGCCAAAATATGACACATTTTTCTCATACAAATAAAACATCAAACCACTGAAAGAATCAGAGCTCCCTGGGGGAAATGGCCAATTCCAGGTCAGGGACATGGGGGAGTACAAGATAATCTTGGAACAACTTGCACCAGAAATCAAGTAAGTGCTCAAAAATAATGTTTTGAAAAAATGGAGCCAGCCTGGAGGGGCTCCCACTGGCCAAATCTGCTATGATTTGAGCATTAAAGCAAGGAAGAAGAGCAATGGAAGATGATCCACCAAGTAAAATAAAAATCCATGTATCCATACTGCTAATGAATAAATGAGCATGGTTGTCTTCCTTGCAGCAAAAAGACAACTCACAAATGAAGGACTGATGGAAACAGAAAAGCCATTGAGGTAGTAATAATTCATTCAGGCCATTAGTGTCAATTAATGCTATAACTAGTGGGTTCTGAGGAGTGACAGGATATTGGCACAGTTCACAAAATGTCTTCACCTACAACCTTAATTACAAAGAAAAACCCCAGCATTGATAAGCAAATCAACATCATGTGCCTTCCAAAGGGATGCTTTGAGAAATCAGCAACACCTCAGCGACAGTCCTGCCAAAAAATGCATAATCTAATCTACCCATGAGCAAACATCAGCATGCCCATGCACTCCTCAGAAAGGTCAGGCTGAAGGAGACTAAGGAAACCTGATAACTGAATGTAACAGGATCTGGAGCTCTATGGCACAGTACGTAGGGCCCTGGTGCAATTGGAATGTGGACCATTCATTTTCCAATGAACAGTCCACATTCCAATCAGCACTTGGGTGTTGTGATTTCTGTCATGGTTCCTTCTAATTTTGTCTTTAAGTCCCTTTCTTGAAAGTGGTCATAAGCTGAAATAACCACTCTCTAGGAGAGCACTGATTGGGTGTGGGGGACAGTTACAGTCCCATGTGTGTCAGATGAGGTACAACCAGAAAGTAAAACAAAAATACGTGGAATACAGTCCCAAAGAGATTAGGGGTGCCCGAGGGGAGGCCAGCAGGCAGAGAGGGACAGCAAGGAGGGAGCAGAGGAGGAAGGGAAGGAAGGAGTTGATCAACGAGGAGCTCACGCCTAATAAGGTCTATGGGTGCTATCTCTGTGCACTGGCTAAAGAAAACGAGAGGATTAACTTCTTTACATGACTGGTGTGGAGCAGTAGGTGTCATGGTGGTCAGCAGCTGCAGGGTGTGTTGGATTTTGAGTCAGTGAGATGAAGAACGATAGGTTATATGGCAAATAACCACACATGAAGGGGAAGTTTATTTATTTCATCTAGGCCAAAGGCGAAGGTACTACTGCGTTTCGAATACCTTAAGTCAGAACTAAAAATGGATGCAGAGGCTCAGCGCCTGTGGCTCAAGCAGCTAAGGCGCCAGCCACATAAACCTGAGCTGGTGGTTTCCAATCCAGCCCCCGCCCACCAAACAACAATGACCGCTGCAACCAAAAAATAGCCGGGCGTTGTGGCTGGCGCCCGTAGTCCCAGTTACTTGGGAGGCGGAGGCAGGAGAATCGCTTGAGCCCAGGAGTTGGAGGTTGCTGTGAGCTGTGATGCAAAAGCACTCTACCCTGGGCAACAGCTTGAGGCTCTGTCTCAAAAAAAAAAAAAAAAGGATGCAGAGGCAGCAACTATATTAAACACATCTAAGGCGCGGTACTTATGGAAATGCCTTTACTGTACCCCCAGGACTGAGAGGTACCCTAAACGAAGTGCTTGGGCTAATGTTCCCTTTGACTCCCCGGCGCCCTCTGCCGCCGGTTAGGTGCCTCCTGCAGCCCATCTCATTTCCACCCACAGAAGTTGGCACAGAACGCGCGTCATACCATCCTGTGGTTTTTTTTTTCCTCCTCACTGGTAAGATAAGACTTTTATTAGAAGTTAGAAAGGAATACAGAAGAAGTAAAACGCACCAGAGCTTCTGGAAAGGGGAAAGAACTGAAGAACTCCCTTGGGAGTCTCCACACGGACTCTTTTATCTAGGGAGTTGCAAGTCTAGAGGGTTACATATGGCTGGCAGTTGGTCCTATACAGTCTTTGTCTCTGGGAAGGGATTAGGGTGTGTGCGCCTACCCAAGGTGGAACCACCCAAAAAACCATCACAGGCTGCTTTGTTCGTGATCTTATCAGAGCCCAAAGGGTGTGTTGCGAAAAAGGCAGTCTGCTTGTGCCTGGAAATGGGGGTCTGACCTCTGAGCTCACCTGGACCTAGGGAATGGGGGGTCTCCCTGTCTAGCCCTGAGTGGTAGAATCCCGTATCAATCCTGTCCCCGGGGTTTTTATCAGAAGTTGTACACCTATGGGGATGCGCTTTTCACGCGCTACGACGTCCTGGGCTCTGTCCGCCTCTTTCGTCCCACGGTCGGGAACGTAGTCCCGCCGCCGCCAGGGGCGTTATTATCCCGGCAGTCGCTGGCCCACCTAGCAGCCCATCGGCTGGGGTAGACACAGGGAAGCGCAGGATGCGAGAGCCCAGCGGCAACACGGACTTGGAGCACACGGAAAACGTCCACCGGCTACGATCTCTCCACCCGCAATTCAGACCACCGCAAGATGCTAGTGCACTCGGCCGTGATGTTGGCGGCGTGAACCAATCACGGTCTAGCATGGGTGGGCGCGAGGATCGACGGGCCTTGTAGGCAGCGAGAGAAAGGGACTACCACCCCCACAACTCCCCGGGCGGTGTCGGCCAAGGCGAGGGCTCCCGAAGGCCCGGCCCCCGTGGGGCGCAGGCCAATCGCGACCTGAGGCTGGGCGGACGCGGGGCACGACGGGCCATGTAGTTAATGCGCGGAATGGGACTCCAGACCCCAGCCTGCTTCGCGCTCCCGGCGGGGAGGAGCAGTGCGGCGGCGCGGGCGGCCGTCGGGGCTGGGCTTCGGCGGCAGCGGCGGTGGCGGCTGAGGAGGGCCCGGCCTGCGGGATCCTCGGTGGGAGCCGGCCTGGGGCTCGGCCACCATGTCGGCGCCGTCGGAGGAGGAGGAGTACGCGCGGCTGGTGATGGAGGCGCAGCCCGAGTGGCTGCGCGCCGAGGTGAAGAGGCTCTCCCACGAACTGGCGGAGACCACCCGCGAGAAGATCCAGGCGGCCGAGTACGGGCTGGCGGTGCTCGAGGAGAAGCATCAGCTCAAGCTGCAGTTCGAGGAGCTCGAGGTGGACTATGAGGCTATCCGCGGCGAGATGGAGCAACTCAAGGAGGTGAGCCGCCGCCCCGCCCCGCCTCGCGACCCTGGTCCCTCAATACCCGCCCAGAGCGGTGGCCTGTGGGCGGTGTCCCTGGCCCGGGGGTGGGGGGCGACCAAGGTCAACCTGTCCAGCGGGAATGCCAGAGGTGGGGCCGCAGGGATAGCGGGGGCGCGAGCCGAGAACCGGGAGTCCCGGGCAGAATGTGAGTGTGGGTCCGGCCTCGGGGGGGAGGGGGGAGTTCGATGCCCGGCTGCTGCTGTGGCTACCCGCCTGCTCCTTTGAGGGCCTCGGTAGCCCGGGTGGGGCTGGGCTTCGAAAGGACTGATGCTCTGAGGTGGTCGTTTTCCGGTGTGGGGTGAGGTTAGGAGGGCAGACGGCTGAGCCGAGAATTCAAATCTTGGATGCGGGTGACCCCTCTGGGACAGGCCGAGCAAGGGCTCGGGTAGCCACTGCTCTGTCATTTTGAGGCAAATCACTTCCCCTCTCTGGGTGCAGCTGCTTTTGGGTCGTTTCTGCTTCTTCCGTGAGTACTTCGGAGGTGGGGAAAGGGCGTGGACAGAAGCCTGAGGGAGTTAGAGCTTAGGGTTGCCGCCGGTTGAGGACCCCCAGTGTCCCCTCTCCAGGCCCAGCGCTCTGCCCGCACCACCGTGATTACTCTCCCACAGGCTGGGGTGCATGGCTTTCTTACCCAGTTTCCTGTCCTGCCCTCCCTCCTGGGCCCTACTCCTAATTGTAGTGGTCTGTGTTCTTTTGGATGGAGACTTAAGCAGCCTGTGTCATTCCACTGTGGGGAGAAGAGGATAGACTACCCGGCTGGCTGAGAGCCTCTGGGGCAGTGGGCAGCTGGAGACCTGGATAGTCCTCTTGAAATCACTTAAATACTAGTCTCTAACTCCCCAGTTATATTGTGGAGGTTACACCCAGGTTTGTAACCTGGCCTTTCCACATGCTAGTGATGTAGTACTAAGTAGAAGAAGCCCTCCCTATGCCTTAGCTTTTCCCTCTGCAAAATGGGGGTGCAGCATTGCCTGCCCAAAAAGTATTGTTATGGAGGTCATGTTTCGGAAAGTTCTAGTATGTGGTCAAGTCTGTAGCCTCTCAGTTTATTTGACAGGGCATCCCCATCCCCACTTCACTCTGTCCTGGTGAGCACTTGGCTCTTGGTTTCTGGGCTCACCACCTAGTCAGCTTCTAGTCAGCCCACATAGGGGTACCATTTGCCTTCCTGGGGAGACCAGTAGGATTCAACTTCCGTGATAGTAAAGAGGAGAGAAAGGATTCATCCAAGCAAGTGCTTAAGTCAATGCCTTGGAGAGCAGGTGTTCAATCAGCACCAGGGAATGGCTGACTATAGGCAGGCTGTAGCTGGGTCCTCACATATCGCCCTCAAAACCTCAAGTCTGCTGTTTGTCAGCAGGTATTGGCACCTTCTGCAAGCTGGCCAATACCTGCTGACACTGGAGCTACAGAAGAGGTGAGATGTGGCCCCTCCTGCGTGAGCCCACCTCATCTGGGGAGTGGGTGTGACAGAGAGGCTGGGGCTGTAAGAATATGGAGTGGGAGTGCCCTTTCCCTGTTTGTGGTGGCCTGTCTGGGGCTCACCTGCTCCCTCCAGGCCAGCAGCATTGTCTATTAGCGCACTGTTCCCTCTGCATGCAGAAAGGCAACCCCACCAAGTATATTCTGAGCCCCCCTGACAGCCCCACAGACTCCTTCAGTGTTCACAGTTTGGTGTCCACAGTAAGAAGAGACTGCCACTGACCTAACTTGTCCCCATTGGAGCTTTTCAGTTGTCAGCTCTTTGCTATTGCAACACAGATATTTTGGCACAATGGAGAGTCTTGGCTCAATTTTGTGTTGTGTATCTGCAGGGTGAGTCCCTTAGCAGAATTGTGCTCATGCTTGCCCTTCCTCCTGGAAGTTCTACCTACCCTTCAAGCCTCAATGCATCTCATTAGGGAATTCCCCTCCTGCCACCTTCTAGACTTGCCTGAGCCCCTCTTCCCAGCACATGGGCAGCCAGAGGAGGTAGAGGTGGTAGGAAGATTGGTGGAGGACCCTCCTCAAGGTCCATTGCTCTGAATTATTGAGAATAAGATCCATCTTCCTTGAGTGTTTGCTTCCAGAGCAAGAGAAGTTCTGGTCTTCATTGATGTATGCAACAGATTCTCCCGCTCCTTTGGTAACTCCTGAGAACATCCTGTGTCCATTTCCTGAGCAGAGAGCTGTTGGGGGCTGGGAGGCTCTGAGTAACCCAAGGGCCTTTTGAGGAGCTAAGGGTAGTGGTGGTCTGCTGTTGGCATGAAGAAGCCTGGCTGCAGGTGGAAGCTGGGGTCCTGTGAATCCTTGGAGCACTGAAGATATTCCTGAACCCAGGGTCTGATGGGGAGAGGCAGCTACAGGCATCCAAGGATGATGACCATGTGGTTGCACTCTTGTCACTAACTATTGGGCAACTCCCTCCCCTCCTGGGCTTCCTTTTCCCACCTTCAGAATATGAAGCAGGGGAGTCAGAGGGATTCTTAAGGGACCTTTCCATTTAAAAAGTGTCTGGAAATCCAACATCAATCCTTGGTGCTGTTTCTTCCTGAGGGGTCTGGGGCCTGGGCACCTGTATATCTTCAACAATCCTGAGATACAGCCAGAGAATCTGCATGGCCTCAGGCGTGCAGATCGTATGCTCCAAGCCAGCACTTGCCGGCACTTGGAGGCACGGCCCTTGCCATCTTCCACTGGATTGGAGGCAGGCACAGCTGTGATGGGGCATCTTGTCTTTGGAGATGCCAAGCATGCTTAGAGGCTTAGCAAGTGAGGCCAAAGGAAGGGCATGCCTAGTACACAGAGTCTCTGGGCCCTGGAGGAGCCAGGCACCACTGGAGCAGGAGTGGAGACTGACTGCATGTGTGTTTGGTCCTGTAGTTTCCGTACTCTGAATCCACAGGGGGAGTCTGAGCCCTGTCTTGGCCCTTGGAAGCTATGTGGTCCTGGATAAGCCATTCTGCCTGTTTGGGCAATAATGGGTTAATAATGGAGCCTGTCGGGTCATCCCTAAGCACTCTGTGGAGGGTAGAAGGGTGGTCATTGTCCATCCTTTGGATATGAGCATCTGGTTTCTGTAAGAGTCCTGGCGTAGGTCCATATGGGACTTATGCTGGGCCTCCTCTTTCATTCAGGGACCCCAGTCTCTTTCTTTGATAGAGGAGATCATTTCTTCCTTGTCAATTTGGGGGAGCCCCCTCAGCCAGACCTGCCTCTCCACATACATGGACCAGATGAAGGGTGTTACATTGAGGATAAAGAAAGATTTGAGGCTGGGCATGGTGGCTCACATTTATAATCCCAGCACTCTGGGAGGCCAAGGTGGGTGGATTTATTGAGCTCAGGAACTTGAGACCAGCCTGAGCAAGAGCAAGACCCCATCTCTACTGAAAATGGAAAAACTAGCCAGGCGTTGTGGTGGTTGCCTATAGTCACAGCTACTCAGAAGGCTGAAGTAAGAGGATCACTTGAGCCCAAAGAGTTTGAGGTTGCTGTGAGCTATGATGATGCCATGGCGGGCACTCTAGCCTGGGGCAACAGAGTGAGTCTCTGTTTCAAAAAAGAAAGATTTGATTTCTTCTTAGACCATGTACAAAGTGTTTGACGTGGTGGGAGCTAGTGGGCCACGATGGCTGGGATTGTATAGGCTCTGATGGATGAGGTGTTGTCCAGTGTTCAGAGTGTGGCCGTTTGAGCAGACACCAGAGTAAGAGAGGGTCCAGTTGGCTGTCTAGGCTGCTTCCAAAGGACCAAACACAGACTGGGTTTGGTTCTGTTGCAGGAGGTGGATGTAGAGGTGGGGCTGAGGGACAGGCAGGTGCCTCTTGGCACCCTCAGAGTAGTGCATTCTGTCCAGGCTCAGGCAGAAGATGGGATCTTCAGGGAGGACTGGAGGCCTGGCTTTTTTCTTAGAAGTTACGATGTTTTTAAATTGTGTGTTCATTTTAGGCAGGAACATCGGAAAGTAGAGAGTGCAGTGTTGGTAGGACAAATGAGAGCACTGGGTGTTTCTGCCTGCCCCTTCTTTTTCCTGTGTGAGTATGTGAGACACACAAGACACTATGAAACATGGAAAAGACTTTGTTCATCTGTAACAGTTCTTGAGTTTGTTAAAAAGATAGTTTGTTACTACGTTCTGAGTTACAGGAAAGCAGATTAGCGACTAAAGACACAAAGGTTTCTGTAGATCCAAAGCTTCTGTGGCACTTAATTTTTTGTTACTGTGTTGATGCCACATATATGAAATAATTGTCATGGTTTGCTTTTTATAGTTTGCTTTTTTATAAGGTAAGATTTTGCATGGTTTCCCTAAAGGGCTTTACTAATTTTTGAAAACTACCTTCTTTGTTGAAAATTTTAGACAGAACCAACAGTAGGAATAGTGACAAAGTGGGCCCACATAGGCTTCTACCCTGAGTCCACAGTTTGCAGCTTGTTTATGTACCTCAATTTATCTTGTGCAGTTATTTCTCTAAGTGTGTCAGTTGTTTTTACTGAGAAAGTCAGAGCTATTTTCTTAACCGTGGTTTAATCTTCACACCAAAAAAACAAACAATAATTCCTTAGTGTTGTCTATTGTCCAGTCAGTGTTTGGATTTCCCTAATTTGGGTCATAAATTTTATTTCACAGGTTTTCTTGTTCACATGAGGACTTAAGCAGGGTAGGCTTATTATATTTGGTTTATGGCCTTGTCATTTTAAGGAAAGCAGGTGGCCTATCCTGTGACCACTAGCACTAAGATTAGCCCCTGCTTCCCACCCCTTACTATCTGCCCCTGCCAGCAATCCAACTCTTTTCTTTCTTTTTCCATTTTTTTTTTTGGAGACAGAGTCTCAGGTTGTTGCCTTAGGTAGAATGCTGTGGCATCACAGCTCACAGCAACCTCAAACTCTTGGACTTAAACGATTCTCTTGCCTCAGCTTCCCAAGTATCTGGGACTACAGGTGACTGCCATAATGCTTGTCTACTTTTATTTTTTTTGTTGCAGTTGTCTTTGTTGTTTTAGCTGGCTTGGGCTGGATTCAAACCTGCCAGCCTCTCAGTGTATGTGGCCGGTGCCCTACCCACTGAACTATGGGCAGCGCCCTTTCCTTTTCCTATTTATTTATTTATTTAAGACAGAATCTCACTCTGTTGCCTTCAGTAGAGTGTGGTGGCGTCCCAGCTCACGGCAATCTCAAACTCTGAGGCTTAAGTGATTTTCTTGCCTCAGCCTCCCAAGTAGCTGGAACTACAGGTGCCTGCCAAAACGCCCAGCTGTTTCTTTGTTGTAGTTGTCATTGTTGTTTTATCAGGCCTAGGCCAGGTTCGAACCTGCCAGCCTGGGTGTATGTGGCCAGAACCTTAGCCATTGAGCTATGGGCACAGAGCCCCGTTTTCCTTTTTTTTGAGACAAAAATCTCATTAGGTCTCCCTGAGGAGAGCGCCATGGCGTTACAGCTTATAGCAACCTCAAACTCTTGGGCTTAAGCAATTCTCTTGCCTCAGTCTCCCAAGTAGCTGGAACTACAGGCGCCCCCCACAACCCCCAGCTATTTTAGTTTTGGTTGCAGTTGTCATTGTTGTTCAGCTGGCCCTGGCTGGGTTCGAACCTGCCAGGCTGGGTATATGTGTTTGGCACCCTACCCACTGAGTACGGGCACTGTCCCCCACCTTTTCCTTTTAAAAAAAAAGTATTAGCCAGAGTGCCTCCTTCAGCCGATACATGCTTGGCTCTTGCATTGCTGCATCATTGTCACCTATTCCAGTTTATCCATTTCACCAGCCTTTGCTGTGTAACTGCCTACCTAAGGTGATATCATCTAGTGAGTGCCAAGCACTCTCTAAACCAGAAGGGAGAAACTATTACTCTCCCCATCTTAAGGTTAGGGGCACCAAGGTCAAAGTGAGGACTGCCCCATACCCTTACCACCTAGGCAGCTGACTCAGCAGTCCTTGGCTTGAATTCTGTGACTCAGTTTCCTCGTTAGGCCAGTGCATCCCTGACATCCTTGTAGGTGGACCAGCTTCCTCTGGTGAGCATCATTGCAGGCTCCGGACCCAGCTGTTTGGGTGTTATGTGTTGTTTTCTTCCTTGTCTCCCGTGGCCCCTTTGCTCTATCCTTCCTCCTCACATCCCTGTACCTCTTGGTACTTGATCCCAGGCTGGTTAATGACCAACTTATCCGTGAGCCTGAGGGATTCCTGGATGTCCTACAAATGTGATCTTCTAAGATAATGGCATCTCATCATGGATTAATTTGCATGTTCTTGTTCCCTGATCAGGACCAGGCCAGTTTTACTTCTTCTGTGATTCTACTATAATACTTTTTTTAAAAAAAAAATGCAAATTTGTTCCAGAGTGATTAATATCTGAGGGAAAAATCTGAGCATAATGAATATCTTGCCTATGTACAGTTTCATCCTCAAAAAACACTAGTGAACATAGCCCTGCACCTAGCTGACCTGAGCCATATGGAGAATACAAAAGACACACTTACCCACACCTGATGGTATAGCTTCCAATCCCATTTCAGAAACCCACCTTCCACCGCCTCATGATTCAGTGCCAGTGACTCCGTACCTGTAAGCAAACCTCAGCACTTGGTTAAGATAAAGTAAAGTATCGTGTATTGTAGCATTATAAAGTGTTTTTAAACCATTTAGCATATGTAAAACTGTGCTGCCTTTTTGTCTTTAATTTTTTTTTTTTTGAGACATAATCTATCTTGCCAAGGTTGGAGTGCAGTGGCGCCATCACAGCTTACTGTAGCCTCCTTAACTTCTGAGCTCAAGCAGTCCACCCACCTCAGCCTCTCAAATAGCTAGGACTACAGGCATGCACCACCACATCTAACTAACTTGTCATTAATTTTTAAAAATAAACTATTTTAGAACAGTTGTAGGTTTGTAGAAAAATTTCAAAACTAATACAGAGAGTTCCTATATATCCCACACATAGTTGCCTGTATTATTAATATTGTACATAAGTGTGGTACATTTGTTACAACTAATGAGCCAATATCGAGGTATTATTATTAATACTTAAATTGCCTTGGATTTTATTCAATGTCCTTTTTATGTCCCAGGGTCTCATCCAGGATATCATGTTGCATTTAGTTGGCATGTGTCCTTAGGCTCCTCTTGCCTATGACAGTTTCTGAGACTTTCCTTGTTTGTTTGGTTTTTTTTTCTTTTTTTTTGAGACAAAGTCTTACTCTGTTGAACTTGGTAGAATGCCATGGCATCACAGATCACAGCAACCTTGAAGTCTTGGGCTTAAGTGATTCTCTTGCCTCAGCCTCCCAAGTAGCTGGGACTACAGGCTCCTGCTACAGCACCCAGCTATTTTTTTTAGAGACGGGGTCTTGCTCTGGCTCAGGCTGGTCTCAGCTCCTGAGCTCAGGTGATCCACCCACCTCTGCCTCCAAAGTGCTAGGATTACTGGTGTGAGCCATAGCACCAGGCCGACTTTCCTTGTTTTTGATGATCTTGACTGTTTAAGAAGATTGGTCAGGTGTATTGTAGAACGCCCTCAGTTGAATTTGTCCAATGTTTTTCTCATGATTAGATTGTTATTATAGGCTTTAGGGAGGAAGATCATAGAAATAAGATGCTTTTCTCATTGCATATGACCTTGATTACCTGATTGAGGTGGTGTCAGGTTTATCAACCTCAAGTTACTCTTTTTCTTCCTGTCCAAACTGTGCTCTTGGGAAGCAGGTCACTATGTGCAGCCTGCACTTGAGTGGGGAGTTTGTTCCTTGAGGTCAGGGTATCTGCATAAATTATTTAGCATTTTTCTGCATGGGAAACGTATCCCTCTCCTCTTCCTTTGTTTATTATATTGATATAGACTCATGGAAATTTATACATAGTGTTATAATCCCTAACTACCTTATTTTGTTGATCAAATTGTTCCAGCTTTGTCTCTTGAGAGGTCTTCAGATTGCTTTTATACCCCTTTGGTGTATCTTATCATTGTGACTTTTCATTTTTCCTTCTTTCTTTCTTTCTTTTTTTTTTTGTAAGCACTTCACTACTTTCTATCTCTATAAGATGTTCCATGTTCATTTTGTATATTTTCTTCCACAGCCTTAGAATCAGCCATTCCTCCCAAGAAGATCTGTTTTTTTTTAGTTGATAAAGGTATTAGAAACTAAAATCTGGTTCTAGGTGTGCTAGTTGTCATTGAGGTATCTTCGGTTCTAGGCTTTTTCAGCTACAGAGCAAGGAGATTTATGTCTTATTAGCTCACGTATATATGCATCTATAAATAAAAGTATATTTATATAGGTAAATATGTAATTAATATTTAACGCATGTATATTCTGATGTTCACAGTGATGTGTCCAACTTTAACCCATTACCACATGGATTATTCTTAACACCTCCTCTTGCTCATCTGTAACCTCCCATACCAGCGGTGAAACACTTGGCTTCCACTGTCTTTTATTTTATTCCATTCCACATGTACAGCAGTAGCAGAATTAACCTAGATCCTGTGGATAATAACTGTATCAGGTAGAGTACACTGCTTTTGTACCATATCACCCTCAGTGTGGCGTCACACAGCTCACAGCAACCTCCAACTCTTGGGCTTAAGCGATTCTCTTGCCTCAGTCTCCCAAGTAGCTGGGACTACAGGCGCCCGCCACAATGCCTAGCTATTTTTTGGTTGTAGTTGTCATTGTTTGGCAGTCCTGGGGCTGGATTCGAACCCGCCAGCTCCAGTGTATGTGGTTGGCGCCCTAGCCACTGAGCTATAGGTACCAAGCCGATTTCCAAAGTTATTTAAGTTAGCACCTTATTCCCCCCTCATCCCCTTCAGTGAGGCTGTTTTACAAATTTGTAGTATAGTGAGATTGAGATTGATGTGTCACATTCTACATTTCATCCTGTGATCTCCTGATTTTCTAAATGATTTTTTAAAAATTCGTATATATTGGCCAGGCATGGTGGCTCACAGTTGTAATCCTAGCACTGTGGGAGGCTGAGGTGGAGGGATCATCTGAGTTTGAGACCAGCCTGAGCTAGAGCGAGACCTTATCTCTAAAAATAGCCAGGCGATGTGGCAGTGCCTGTAGTCTCAGCTACTCAGGAGGCTGAGGTAACAGAATCGCTTGAGCCCAAGACTTTTTTGGGGTTTTTTGAGACAGAACCTCAAGCTGTTGCCCTGGGAAGAGTGCTGTGGCATCACAGCTCACAGCAACCTCCAACTCCTGGACTTAAGTGATTCTCTTGCCTCAGCCTCCCAAGTAGCTGGGACTACAGGCACCTGCCATATTGTCCGGCTATTTTTTGGCAGGCCTGGGCTGGATGCAAACCTGCCAGCTCTGGTGTATGTGACTGGTGCCTTAGCCACTTGAGCTACAGGTGTCAAGCCAAGCCCAAGAGTTTGAGGTTGCTGTGAGCTGTGATGCCATGGCACTCTACCAAGGGCAACAAAGTGAAACTCTGTCTCAAAAAAAATTTATATACATCAGGTTTACTCTCTGTTCTGTGAGATTATCTGGGTTTTGGTAAATACAGTGTCATTTACCAACCATTACAAATATCATATAGAATTGTTTCACTGCCTTAAAAAAAATTTCCTCTTTACCTGTTCAAACCCCAGTCTCCATGTATCTCTGGCAATCACTGATCCTTTACTATCTCTGTTTGCCTTTTCCAGAATGCCACGTAACTGAAATCATATAGTATGTAGCCTCCCCAAACTGGCTTTTTTCACTTAGCATTATGCATTTACAATTTATCATTGTCTTTTTATGACTTACTAGTTCTTATTTTTTCTTTTCTTTTCTTTTTCTTTTTTTTTTTTTTGAGACAGTGTCTGACTATGTCACACTTGGTAGAGTGTGGTGGCGTCACAACTCAGGGCAACCTCAAACTCTTGGGCTTAAGTGAGTCTCTTGCCTCAGCCTCCCAAGTAGCTGGGACTCTAGGCGCCCACCACAACGTTTATCTCTTTTTTCTTGCAGTTGTCATTGTTGCTTAGCTGGCCCAGGGCTGGGTTAAAACCCACCACCCTCGGTGTATGTGACTGGCGCTATAACTATACACTGTGCTACAGGCACCGAGCCTTACCAGCTCTTTTTAAAGAATCACAGTAATGAATGGATATACCATATTTATTTATTCACCCATTCAAGAACATCTTGATTGCGTCTAGCTTTTGGCAGCAGTGACCAAGAGTATCTCTGCTAGTGCCAGGCTAATAACCTGGGGCCTTGGCAAGTTTCTCTGTAGATAAGTTTTCAAATCATTTGAGTAAATAACCTAACAGTGCAATTGCCCAGTTGTATGGTAATACTGTTTGTCTTTGTAAGAAACTGCCAAACTCTTCCTAAATGGCTGGTCATTATATATTTCTATCAGCAATGAACAAGAGTTTCTATTGCTCCACATTCTTGCCAGCATTTGGTGGTGTCAGTGTTCTGGATTTTGGCCGTTTAAAGAGATGTATAGTGTAATCCTATTTTGTTTAATTTGCAGTGCCCAAATGATACATGATACTGACTATCTTTTCATATTCTTATTTGCCATTTGTATATTTTCTTCAATAAGGTATGTGTTCTGATCTTTTGCTCGTTTTTAAAATTGGGTTGTTTTTTCATTGTTGAGTTTTAAGAATTCTTTGAATGCTTTGGGTACAAGTCTTGTTTTACAAGTAATTTCTCCTAGTCTATGGCTTGTTTTTTTCATTCTTCTAACATTGTCTTTGACAGAGCAGAAGTTTTTTATTTGATGCCATTTTTGCTTTCGTGGGTCGTGCTTTTTAGTGATATAACCTTCATCCCCAAACCCAAGGTCACATAGATGTTTTTCTCCATTTTTTCCCTACTTTTCTAGTTTTGAATTTTCTGTTTGATCTAAGTTCTATATCTAAATTCATTATTTTGCATATGGATATCCAATTGGTCTAGCTCCATTTCTTGAAAAGACTATCTTACATAAATTGCCTTTGCTCCTTTGTCAAAGATCAGTTAGTTGACTGTATTTGTGCAAATCCCTTCTGGGCTTCCTGTTTCTGTTCCATTAATCTATGTGATTATTTTTTTGCCTGTACCCTACTAACTTGATTATGTATTATAGGTTTTTTTTGTTGTTGTTGTTGTTGTTGAGACAGAGTCTCCAGCCGTCATCCTGGGTAGTGTGCTGTGGCGTCATAGCTCACAGCAACCTTCAACTCTTGGGTTGAAGCAATCCTTTTGCTCACTTTTTCTATTTTTAATAGAGACAGGGTCTCACTTTTGCTCAGGCTGGTCTTGAACTCATGAGCTCAGGCAATCCACCTGCCTCAGCCTCCCAGAATGCTGGGATTACTGGTGTGAGTCACCAGTAATGTTTTGTTTATGTTTCCCAGAGAGGACCATTAGTTTTTTTGTTATGTTTCTCTTTTTATGTGTTACTGATGAAGTTATGTCCCTGACTCATCTTTTCCTTAAGCCATGTGGTTTTTGTTGTGTGATTTTACATTGCACATTGACTTTTAGAAATGCATATGTTGGCTCAGCCCGTAGAACAGTGGTTACTATGCCAGCCACATACACCTGGATGTGGGTTCGAACCTGGCCCGGGCCAGCTAAACAACTGCAACAAAAAAATAGCTGGGTGTTATGGCAGGCTCCTGTATTCCCAGCTTGGGAGGCTGAGGCAAGAGAATTGCTTAAAGCCAAGAGTTTGAGGTTGCTGTGAGTTGTGGCGTGACAGCATTCTATTGAGGGCGACATGGTGAGACTGTCTCAAAAAAAAGAAATGCATATGTCAGAGGAACCAGGGACTGAGCCCCCCTCTGTCTTCCTAACATAGGGTTTGGCAGGGCCCCAGACCTGAACTAGCAGGAATGGTCTTGATCTTAACCACTGAGCTACAGCAGGAATGATGGTCCTTTCTTGTTTATAATCCTGAGAAAAAAGAAGAATGTATATGGTTAAAAAAACAAAACAAAACAAACAAAAAGAACTCATCTAGTACAGTTGGTTAGATTCTGGATAAAGGGTGACTGAGCTCTTCTTCCAGTGTCTGTCTGTCTTTTTTTTTTGTTTTTGAGACAGTCTCACTATGTCATCCTCAGTAGAGTGCTGTGGCATCATAGCTTACAACAACCTCAAACTCCTGGGCTTAAGTGATTCTCTTGCCTCAGCCTCCCGAGTAGCTGGGTCTACAGGCACCTGCCACAATGCCCGGCTATTTTTGTTGTTATTGTTTTTGTTGTAGTTGTCATTGTTGTTCAGCAGGTCCGGGCTGGGTTCAAAACTGCCAGCCCCAGTATATGTGGCCGGCACCTTAACCACTGAGCTACAGACGCTGAGCCCCAGTGTCTTTCTTGTTTTTTAAGTTGGTCCACAGGACAAAGTATTCATGTAATTAACCTTCCTTTTGAGCTCAGCTCATGGTTGACTCACTCCTTCAAACCAGCCAGGTGAGCTATTTAACTTAGCCATTGAGGCAACGAGTCTTGAATCAGGCACTGGTCAGATCTGTGTCTGAGTTCCACTCAGGCATTCACACAGACAAGACCTGAGACTGGGTCCCTCCTGAAGTGTGACAAATGGTCCTCCCTAGGGTTTCAGATGCTTCCTCAATCACATCATTGCCAGTTTCACCCTCACCAGGCTCTTGAGTACCTGCTGCCACCATGGCATCTGGGAGCCCTTTGCTAGTCCCTTGGTCTGGCTCCTCATCCCTCAGCCCTTCCTCTGGTCCTAGGGCTCCAGCGAACTCTGAGATACACAACATACATACACTGTCCCAACACTTGCTCTTCCTCTTTGATGGCTGTAGGACAGTTTCGTAGGAGTCCACACATGGACTCGTGGTCAGTTGGGTGGTACGCTGCACATGCTGTATTAGGGTCTCCCAAGCATGGCATTCTGGCCCATGTCTGAACCTTCCTGCTCAGGAGCACAGCTATCATCAACCCACCTTCTCTCTCCTTCTTTTCTGGCTATGCCTCAGTTTCTAGTGTGGGTTACCCATGTGGGTGCACTGGCTGGAATCTGAAATGCTGTCTTATTCTCAGGACTCATAAGAAGTGAGGCTCAGAGGGGGCTGCCCTCTGAGAAGTTGCTTTTGTTTACAGTGACCTAAGTCTTTTACCTTCCCCCACAGGCTTATATAATTTTGGGACCCCACACAGCCCTGCAACGTTGGGGGGGATGGTAAAAATTGTTCCTTCTCCACCATGGGGCACAGTTATTGCTTGTGGAATCAGTGCTGCTACTGTTGTGGTTGGAGTGGGATGTAGCCCAGACAGGCAGTCTCTATAAGAGGGTATCTAGGGTGTGTGTGAGGGTCACATGACAGCTTAGGAAAGAACTGCAGGCTTCCCTTCAGGCAACCTGTCTAGGCCATGCCAAGTCCAGACCTAAAGGTGTCAGGGGTTAAGGGCAGGGCTAGGAGACCAGACGCCTAGGCTTGGACTGCCTCCTATGACAAGGACCCAACATCCCTCATCTGATCCTCGGGATCTCCCCTTAGAGTGTTGCAAGCCCTTTGCTCCAGGTAATCTGCAGGAGAGTTGGGGCTCAACATGTACCCAGAGTACCTGTTACTCATCAGACTCTCAGGTGAATATGAAAACATTCTGAACATCATTGACTCCTGCCCTTTTTTGCATCCTGGCTGCAGTGCTGCTAACAGGCCCGTCTACCTTCCAGAATGTCTCTGGGCAGATTCAGCATTTGTGCTGTCACAGCCTGTGACTGTCTTTCTCTTCTAGTGCCACTCTCTTAGTGTGTCCTACAGTGAGAAGGACGCTGGGGATCATAGGGAGACAACCTAAGCTCAAGGTTCTGCCACTTACTGACCATGAACCTTTCTGACCCTTCCTAAAATGGCTCTAATATGTGCATAAGGTGAAGAAGTGTGGTGAGTGTTAGAGATCAAGTGAAAAGAAAACCTAGGCCCCTGCTGGCTTTCCTGTGGTTTCCAGCGCAACCTCGCCCATGCTGCTATGCCGGCTGAGCCATACTCCCTTGGCCTGGAACAGATGTGAGCTGGACAGCTGCCCATCAGGGCTCCCAAGCTGTCTCCTCCTGCCCCAACAACAGGCTGTTGAATGAAGGTTTGTATTGGGGCACCCAGCTGCTTAGAAGACAAGGGCTGGTCCCCAGGCCCCAGGACTGGCCCTGTCCTTGGATGGGAGAGCCAGGGTCCATGGGGACCTCTACCAGCCCTGGACGCAGCTGGCCAGAAGCCTATCTGCTGACACTGGGGCAATTAGGGTGTAATCTTCTCTAAATGGCACCCAATTCTGACTAAATCCCTCCTGCCCAGGGATGAATTCCCAGTTTTCTAAAAGCAGCTTAGCATTTGGACACTGCCCAGGGCAATTAGGATTGGTGGCTGGCAATGGGACAGCCACTGCAGATTGATGTGGGCCTCACATAGGAAAGGCTAAGGGTGGCAGGGGCTGGTGACAGCCACCATAGCCCCCACTGTTCCCTCTGTGAGTACCTTTTGGGCCCTTGGTCCTGGTGATCCCCACATTGACAAGTATAGGTACTCCTAGGGAAACAGAGGCCCAAAACCACATAGTGGGAAGAGTGATCTGGCTTCATTCAGCCTCCTGCCATATGAGGGACAGATAGATAGACCTGCAAAGGGGCCTGGGCCAGGCACGTGGTCTGATGGATGAGTTACATCTGCTGGGCAGGGTATGGACAGAGGTAAGTGGGCACTGCTCCTGGGTTGGCCCCTGATTCCTGAGAGACCCCCACTCTTTCTTAAAGGGACTTGTGCAGCCTTCCCTGCTCCCTGCTTAACTGGTCTTGGGCCTCCTCCCTGCTCATCTGCCAAGCAAGACTATCTTAGCTCCTTGGGGCTCAATTTCACCTCCTGCCCCCTCCTCAGTACCCTTCTACCCTTCCCTGGACACTTCCTTCCTCTAGGAACTACTCTCTGCAAAGAAGAAAAATGAGTTTTGGAGTGAGAAGCCCTGTGGTGCCCTTCAAGTGAATCATCTGACCTTACCAAGCCTCATTTTGCATACATATGGAATGGGAGTGATAAAAGTTTCTACTTTGAGGGGTGCTATGAAGATCTCATGTGATCTTCTGAGACCTTTGGATTCTACCTCTGTTCCCTCTGGGGGCTCTGGAGCTCACATCCTCTGCTACCCATGTCTGTTCAGGAAATGCTTTTTGAACAAAGGGAAGAAAATTGGTCTGGGAGAGCTCCTTGGAGCATCCCACCCAGCTGGGGGTGGATGGGAAGAGCTGGCGGAGGGGGTGGTGAGGTGAGGTCTCACATGAAATGCCCATCAGGTCCCTTTGGGTAGGTCATTGAGTCTGTGAGGGTCCCAGGTAGATACAGGTCTCTATTTCTAGCTTCTTAGCTGACTTGGGTTCATGTAGAATTGTGTGGAGCTGGCCAGTCTGCCTGCACACCAGGATCACTGGAGGACTTTCAAAAATTCTAAAGCTTGGGTGGCACCTGTGGCTCAGTGAGTAGGGCACTGGACCCATATACCGAGGGTGGTGGGTTCAAACCCAGCCCCAACCAAACTGCAACAAAAAAATAGCCGGGTGTTGTGGCAGGCGCCTGTAGTCCCAACTACTTGGGAGGCTGAGGCAAGAGAATTCCCTAAGCCCAAGAGCTGGAGGTTGCTGTGAGCTGTGACGCCATGGCACTCTACCGAGGGCGACAAAGTGAGACTCTGTCTCTTAAAAAAAAAAAATTCTAAAGCTCAGGCCACAGCCAGGTCTATTAAATCAGTCTCAGAAGTGTTTATGCTTCCAGAACATTTTCCCAGTGGGAAGACAAGTACAAGAATGCTGTCCTGTCATTGCAGTTTACACTTGGGAGTCTGAACCTACCCCACTCGGCCTGTTGTGTGTGATTCGGGCCATGAGTGGGGTCCAGCCTCTCAAGTTGAGAACCCAGGATGCTTCCGTGTCTCTCTGGAGTGTGTGAGCTGAGGGAAGACCTGGGAGAGGGGCACATCTGGGAGCCATTCCTACCACTGAGTCACTAGGGTTTGTTCCTTCCAGTGGCTGGGGAAAGAAGGATAAAAGAGAAGATGCCCTAAGGCAGTGGTTCTCAACTTTCCTAATGCCTCGGCCCTTAATACAGTTCCTGTGGGTCGTGACCCACAGGTTGAGAACCACTGCCTTAAGGGAACCTACAAGGCCGGCCCACCCTGTACACTCTGTACCCTTGGAGCTCCCTGCAGCCCCAGCTGTACTTATTCTTATCTAGACCCACCCTGCAACCCTAGCCCCTGTCCATCCTTGAGACCTGCCATGCATCTACCCACTTCTGGCGTGAGGCCCAGCACCTCCCAGCTATGTCCACATGTCCTCCATCTGTCTTCTATTCATTCCACAGATACTTTCTTAACTCTGCCACTTGTTGGGTATGGGCTTACCCTCTCCATTCCTTTACCTGCCAAGACATAGGGGTAGCCACAAAACAAGCCTTAGCCCTTCCTGTGTAAGTGGCACCACCCTGCCCACACTGTATATATGGATTGTTGACTCTGGCTTCCACCTGTCCCTTCTTTTCAGCACCCACGATCTAAAGCATTGGCTAAGAGTGGCATGGTGTTAGACTAGAGCAGTGGTTCTCAACCTTCCTAATGCTGCGACCCTCTAATACAGTTCCTGTGGGTCGCGACCCACAGGTTGAGAACTGCTGGACTAGAGGGAATTCTGCTGTTCTGACCTTGCTCCTGGACTTTTCCTTCCTGCCCAGTGGATCTAGCCCTCCCTGCTGACCCAGGGACTGACCCCACTGTCCTGGTTCATGCTGCTGGAGCTCTGTCCACACAGTTCTGGACATGAGGGAGATGGTTAGGATCTGGTTAGGAGCCTGGCAGGACCTTTGGAAGGTGGCACACCAGCACACACATTCACTTCCCAGCATAGCCAGGGATCTGGTGCAAAGTGCTTCTTCACAGAGCTCCGCAGCTCCTGTACTAGGCTGTGACACTCTGAGGTCCGCATATAGGAGGTGGTCAGGGCTATGGCCCGACGGAGACCTGGTGGAGAAGTCACACGGCTCTGTCTAGCCCTCTAGAAGGTTCTGTCTTAGTATAGGATCTTGGAAAGCCACCATCCTTGGTGACTCCCAGAGGCTGCCAGAGATCCCTGCTACCACCTGCCATATTGAGATGTTCACCATGAGGTGGAGCCAAGCCCCATTTTCAGTCTTGACTACTGATTAGATAATTCTGTTTTTGTACAGCTCTCATTTTGAAATCAAGGTATAGTTTGCCTATAAAATGCACAGTTGTGTATACTCATGGGACTGCCCTGCAGGGCAGGTTACCCTGAGACACTCATGCCCTTCCTGTCCACCCACCAGTGCTTCGTCTGCCTTTCTGCTATAGTGATTGGATTTCTTTGTACTTGGCACACAGCAGTGAAGGAGCTTGCAGTCATGTATGTCAGGAGTTAGTTTTCTCACTTCTGAGCAATGTCTGCTGTGTCGTCGTACCAAAGTTAGTGGACTCCAGGCATTGGTGGCTGTGTTCTCTATCAGAGTGCAGGCACCATGGGCCATGCACCAGGCTTGGTGTGGACATGCGGCCATGGGTGCTTCCATAACTATACAGGGGATGTCTGGACAGCCGGTTACCAAATTTTTCTCCCAGCCTCTAAGCTCAATTGGGATGACTTGCTATTCTCTCATGCCTCCCTAATCATCCCTGAAAGTCCTGCTCCCCATTTGGGGAGGGACATACTAACTAAAACAGGAACTTTTCCCTCCTGGAGATCTAGTCATGATCAAAACTCCTCCCTCTAATTCACCCTCC
>CAUYRH010096503.1:0-59935 GCA_963574655.1 Perodicticus potto
GAGAATATCCTGGAGAGTTGGTTTAGTTATGGCAATTTTTTTTCAACATGTGGATGTCATTAAAGTATTCAATTTCTCCATCATAAATGAAATTCAGTTTAGCTGGATACAGGATCCTGGGTTGAAAGTTATTTTGTTTTAGGAGATTAAAAGTCGATGACCATTCTCTTCTAGCTTGAAAGGTTTGATCAGAGAGATCTGCAGTTATTCTAATATTCTTCCACTTGTACGTAATGGTTTTCTTACATTAGGCTGCTTTCAGAATTTTCTCCTTCATATTAACTTTAGTGAAGTTGATTATGATGTGTCTGGGGGATGTCTTGCTTGGGTTGAGTCGTGTTGTGGTTCTGAAACGATCTGCTATCTGAATTTCAGAATCTCTTGGTTGGCATGTCTGGAAAGTTCTCTTTCATCATCTCATAAAGAAGAAACTCTGTGCCTTGTGAAGCCACTTCATCGCTTTTGGGGATCCCTATAAGGCGAATATTGGTCTTCTTTGAATTATCCCAGAGCTTACTGAGAGAGTGATCTGTTTTTGCCCTCCATTTATCCTCCTCTTTGAAAGTTTGGGAGCATTTGAAAGCTTTGTCTTCAAAGTCAGAAATTCTTTCTTCTGCTTGTTCCATTCCGTTACTAAGGGATTCTACTGTATTTCTTAGATCTTTGAGGGCTGCAACTTCTTGTCTCAATATGTCAAAATCTTTGTTCATTTTGTCTTTGAATTCTTGGAAGTCTTGAGATATCTTTTGGATTACTGTTTGAATTCTAATTCCATCTTTTCCTCCATTCTGTTGATCTTATTTGCTATCCAGATTCTGAATTCAATTTCTGACATCTCAGCCATTTGTTTATGCTTTGGATCTTGTGCTGTGTCTGCCTTATCATTCTTTGTGGGAGTTGATCTACTCTGATTATTCATATTGCCAGATTTTTTCTGTTGATTACACCTCATGATTGTTTTTCATTGTTGCCTTTGGCCATCCTCAGAGTAGGGGTGGTGTCTCTCTAAGATTAGACCCCCGGCATTGCTGGGTCTTTGTAGGGAGTGACCCTGTGTAGCTTCTCTGGGACTACCCCAGCCAGGGAGTTCTGGCTGTGGGAGCAGCTCCAGAGTGTGGCACACATGGATACAGCAGCAGGGCGGGGGGATAGTGCACACGGTTCTGGGAGTGCTTGGCACCGGGTGACTTTGGCAAAGAGAGCCCACAGTTCCAGCAGTCTCTGGCTGGGAGGAGGGCTCCGCCCATAGGCAGGGAAGGCATGGGTCAGGCGGCTTCTGGAGTCCCTGGACAGATAGGTGGGGCTGGGAGGGCATGGGAGCAAGGACGCGGATTGTGCATCTCCCAGAGTTCCTGGCCAGGGTGGACAGGGCCAGGCACGTAGCCATGTGCCAGCTGTGGGTGCGTAAAGGCCTGGCTGGGCTCGGCACATAGCCACACAAACTCCAGACGGAGTCTCTGGCCTGCAGAGAGGCTAGGCGTGGTCCCCAGGCTGGGGCGCTTGGTCTGACAGGCCCAGTTTGTTATTTTAAATACAGGGTACACAAAGTTCATGTGATAGAAATAGATAAGCCTTATTCTAAAACAGCTATTTTAAATTGCACGTAAACTTTATGTCCACCCTGTATAAGTGTATTTGCATTTCCATATTTACATCTTTTGTTTCTTAGATAATTGGTTGCATAGTGTAAACACTGTGTTCCAACTTACTTTCTTTCTCTTGTAGGGACACACATCATTTACTTCACAGCAATATGTCCAGGTATTCCTCATTCCATTTTCAGTCACAAGGAATTCCATTTTGTGGATGTAACGTATCTTAGTGTCACAGATACCTGCCTCTAAAGAGGAACTCCACAGCTCAACCTCATTCCCATATTAATAAAAGCACAGACAAAAATACCGTGTGCAAACCTGAGTTTATAAATGTATAGAAAAAAATTTAAAAGGAAACACAGCAGTGATTTTCGTTGATAACCACCATTAGAACATAGACTCCATTAGTCCAGAGACTTTTGCGTTGGTTGGTTCTCATGGTTACCCCAATCCTTATAACAGGATCTGCCACATAGTAAATGCTCGGTAAATATTTTTTATTTTTTTTTTTTTATTAAATCTTAACTATGTACATTAATGTGTTTATCGGGTACAATGTGCTGATTTTATGTAAATGTGGAATGCTTACATCAAACTGGTTAATGTAACCTTCACTTATTTATTTGTTGTGGTAAGACATTGATAGTCTGCTCTTAGTAGTTTTGACATGTACCATCGCAATGTGCACATTAGGTGAGGTCCCACCAAATACTTCTTAAACAAATGAATGAAGAGATAGGTATATGTGAGGATCAATGGAAGCAGACTCACTTTTCAGTAAGCCCATCTTTCCACATGGAAACAGTCGGCTGAGCTCAGTTATATTTTTTTTAATTAAATCATAGCTCTGTACATTAATGCAATTATGGGGTACCATGTGCTGGTTTTATATACAATTTGAAATACTTTCATCAAACTGGTTAACATAGCCTTCACCTCATTTTCTTAGTTATTGGGTTAAGACATTTATATTCTACACTTAGTAGATTTAACATATACCCTTGTAAAATACACCATAGGTGTGGTCCCACAATTACCCTTCCTCCATCCATCCTAAAATAAATTCTTTAGAGAGAAGGAAAATATATAAGCCAGAAACTGGGATCCACATAAAGAAACGAAGAGCATCAAAAAAGGAGTATGTGAAGACAACATAACTTTTTTTTATTGTTTGTAATTTCTCTAACAGATAAGTTTGTTCAAAAATAATAACAACAATATTTTCGATTATGTGCATACATCAAATACATCCTTAAGCAAAGATTCCTGGCCCAGCCCAGCCCATCCAGATGTTTAATCTGACAAACTGTGAGATAAGAAGTGGGGCTGTTTGGTTTGTGGTAATTTCTGACACAGCAATAGAAAACTAAAATACCTGTGCCCAGTTTTTTACACAAGGCAAACAAGTGTTGAACCAAAACCGTAGATTTAGCCATTCATTCTCTTAGGGGGCTTGCCCATGTTAGGCTGTAAACTTTCAGAGGTGCATACCAGTTCTAATTTGCTCACTCCTCCACCCCAGGCACTTATTATCTGTTTCTTTATATATGTGAGTTGAATTTTAAAAATTGTTGTGTTTTATCTACAAGATTTATCTACCAGGATGCTTATCACAGTAATAAAATACTACAGAAAAGTTCTACCCAAGAAAATTGGGCTGTATAATCTAATAGTATATTCATTAGATAAAATACTCTGCTTGCTTTTAATTAGTGATGTGAGAAAAAAATTAATGACATGGAAATTGTATCACATATTTAATAGCAAATTACAAAACTGAAAATGAGCCTACACACATATACACATAGCAAAAAACCTAAAAAATGATATCTCAATACATAAAAAGTGTTTATCTCTGACTATTAAGGTTACAGGCAATTTATACTTTTTCCTTTATAATTTTGAGGGCGTGCCTTCAAAAACTATTATAAACATGAATAAATTCTGTAATGATAAAGTAATTAGCACAGGGGGAAGATAGAAATCCATTTAAGGGAGTGATTTATTTTGGGTACTGGAGAATAGGCCTCACCTTGAGTAGCTCAACTCCACTGTCCTGGGCATTCTCAGCCTGTTCTTCAATTTGTTTTTGAAAGTGGAGAACTTGCCCCTCCATGTATCTAGAAATTCCTTGGTAATAAAGAGCTGTTGGGGTTCTTCTTGACACTAGATTTTTGGCTCTATTGGAAAATATGTAGAAGTTGTCCCATTCCTGAAGTCTGGCATACCTGCACCACCACAGGAGAATAAGAAAAATCAGTATCACTCTTGGGTGGGCCGATTTGCTGAGACGCCTCTCTCTGGATGCATAGCTTCTCATACTTGGGTCTCTGGAAGTCTGCCTCCTGCCCAGCCCCACTCCACTCTCCCTAAAAAAGGAGGACATTCTGTGATATGGAGCAAGAAAAGAACAGAATTTTGTTTTTTTTGGTTTTTTTTTGAGACAGAGTCATCCTGGGTAGAGTGCTGTGACCGTCATAGCTCACAGCAACTTTAAAGTCTTGGACTCAAGCAATTCTCTTGCCTCAGCCTCCTGGGTACCTGGAATTACAGGTGCCTTTTTAGTAGAGATTAAGGGATGGGGGTGGGGGAGGAGATCTCATTCTTGCTTAGGCTGATCTGGGTCTCCTGAGCTCAGCTGATTCATCCCTGTCGACCTCTACAGACGTGAAACACCACTTCTGGCCAAGAATAGAATTTTTTGATGACTTAAGAAGAATAGAATTCTTGGGAACACCCAGCTAATATTAAGCCACCATCGATAGTATTTATCTCTCTGGAATTTTTTTTTTTTTTTTTGACAGAGTCTCACTCTGTTGCCTTAGGTAGGGTGCCATGGTGTCATCATAGCTCACAGCAAACTCAAATTCTTGGGCTCAAGTGATTCTCCTGCCTCAGCCTCCTGAGTAGCTGGGACTATAGGCACCCTTCACCACACTTGGCTAGTTTTTCTATTTTTAGAGACAGGATCTTGCTCTTGCTCAGGCTGATCTCAAACTCCTGAGCTGGAGGGATCACTCCCCCTCTCCACCTTGGCCTCCTAGAGTGCCAGGATTGGCATGAACCACCACACCTGGCCTCTCTGGATTTTTTTAAATTAATAAGTGAGGTGGATCAGGCACTTGGAGGTATAAATTCTGAGGTGTGAAGATGTTGCTCCAGTTTCAAAGAGAGATAGCCTAGGCCAGTGCTACTGAGAGTGTGGGCCACAGACTGGCATCATCAGTAACACCTGAAGCCTCCTTTATAAAAAAAAAAAAAAAAAACTCCTAAATCTGACAGGTGTGAAATCTCGGAGTTAACAGTTCTCCAGGTGATTCTTATGCCCACTAATGTGTGAGAAGCATTTGCCTAGGACACAGCTGTTGTAAGAGCTCTCCAGCTAAAATAGAGAAGAATAAAAAATTAGGGTGATTTTTGGACTTTATACTCCTTGGCCTTTAACTAACATGGGCAAGTTAATTTGAACTTTAACTGGCAAGAATAATTCATTTGTAGATTTTAATATTTCCCAAGTAATGTTATAATAGGAGGGGGATTCTATTCAAA
This sequence comes from Perodicticus potto, assembly GCA_963574655.1. Classification (NCBI taxonomy): domain Eukaryota; kingdom Metazoa; phylum Chordata; class Mammalia; order Primates; family Lorisidae; genus Perodicticus; species Perodicticus potto. The sequence goes on from CAUYRH010096503.1 coordinate 5,145, forward strand.
TTTGGAGCTGCTCTCATTTGTGGCATTTTGCATAGTACTGTCTCCTCATTGTCACTTAATCTAATCACACTGCCTCTAGTGGACCACACTAGACAATATGGCTGTATGTAATTTGAGATGGGAAATAGAGGAGGGGGTGATGTTCCTTCCTGGGGGATGGTCATGGAAGCAATTTAATTACTATTCTGTCCTGACCCCATTTGGCATCTTACTGTTCATCTCCTTCCTTGAGGGTATGACCATAGCTATAGGTTGATGGAGTTAAAAACCTAATAAGTTGGAGCGGCGCCTGTGGTTCAAAGGAGTAGGGCGCCGGCCCCATATGCTGGAGGTGGCCGGTTCAAACCCAGCCCTGGCTAAAAACTGCAAAAAAAAAAAACCAAACAAACAAAAAACCCCCCAGTAAGTTAAAGAGATTATGCCTCAGGCTTACTGCATTAAAGGAGCATAAGGACAGGGCTGCTTCCTCTCTCCTGAAGTGTCCTTCCACCAGAGGGACCTCCATTGGGACAAAGGGCCAGCTCTCGTTCCTCACTTCACTCTCACTCTCCTCCTCCAAAAGGAGTGATTTGGTGATTTGGGGAGAGAAACTGGGCCAGAGTAGCTCATAGCCTGTCTCTCCTTCACCTTAAGAGCTAGTGAAGCCGATCGAGAGTGGCACTGATCTGCCCTCTGCCACATCGTAGAGGGAGGCTGCCTTGATGCAGGGAGACCTGAAGTTGTCCAGAACTTCCTGCTGCTGAGTGGGTAAGTCTAATGTGGGGGCTCAATATTAGGAAGCCCACTTGAGTGCAGATATAAGGAAGCTACACCCTCCAACGTCAGTGTTATCAACAATGTTTTTCCATCGGGGTGGGTGCAGGTAGCCAAGTGATGCTGCTCATTAGCTTTCCTCAAACCCCAGTGCTTTTCAGAAGCAAGTTGTCTTTGTCCCGGTGTCTTCAGACCATAGCATGCCTGTAGTAAATGCTCATGGCATTGACCAGGATTGAGACAACATCACTTTTCTGCCTTGCTTGATGGGGATGAACTAGTTGATCCCTAAGGTGTCTTTCAGGTCAATGTTCTCGGATGCCTTTCAGCTGTCACAGGTATAAATTATAAATACTTTTCTTTCTTCTAAAAAATGTTTTATAGCACTCTTCTTCAGGACTCAACATTTTCACTTTGGGAAGTTAGTGATATGCAACGCATTGTTACCAGATGGCTACACTTGAGTAAAGTGACAGGAGGAGTCCACTTTGGAACTTGAGGATTCTGTGGTTTTCATATTGGTATATGAACTCCAAACATTCTTCGAATTTTCTATAAACAAAGCCTACGAGAGAGAACAGGTAAAATTTGCTCATAGGTGGGTGGTCCTCTTTCAAGCTTAGCCAGCCTACAACTCTCACCATTAACGACGCAATCTTTCTCTACTTCGAGGAGAGTAGTCTCTGCTTACTTTATGGATCCAAAGGGTCTTGGGAATTGCAACAAGCAGGTGACAGAGTTGCCTGTATTTGTGAGTCCCAGCTATTGTGGAATGGTATGCGTATATAATTCAGTTCATGATCTAAACCAGGTAGATGGGTTTTTTGTTTTTGAAACAAGAGTCTTGCTCTGTCACCCTGATACTGTGACATCATCATAGCTCACAACAGCCTCAAATCCTGGGTTCAAGGGACCGTCTTCCCTTAGACTTCTGTAGCTGGGAGTACAGGCTTGAGCCACTATACCTGGCTAATTTTTGGCTAATTTTTCTATTTTTAGTAAAGAGGGTGGGGGGGGGATCTTACTCTTGTCCTAGATGGTCTTGAACTTCTGACCTCAAGAGATCTTCCGCCTCAGCCTCCCAGAGTGCGAGGCAGATAGGTTTAAACCACCCCTTGCTGGCCAAAGTGCAAAGAGTTGGCCTTGGTGCAGCCTAGGGCTGCTGTTTTCCCACCATGCTTCCCTGGTTAGCTGCAATATTTGCATTCCCTTTTAAAATCACGTGCGAGGAAAACAATCCCCAGGTTGGTCCCTCTAGTTTATTTATTTATTTAATTTACTTTTTTGAGAGGCAGAGTTTCACTGTCACCATGGGTAGAGTGCCAGGCGCCCACTACAACACCTGGCTAGTTTTTCTTATTTTTAGTAGAGATGGGGCCTCACTCTGACTCAGGCTGGTCTCAAACTCCTGAGCCCAGGCTATCCACCCACCTCAGCCTCCCATAGCACTAGGATTATAGGCATGACCTACTGCACCTGGCCCCTCCAGTTTAATACGTCTACTTCAGGTGACCTACTTGGTGTCACTGAAATGTTATCAGGAAAGAATTTGTTTTCCAAATCACCAACACCTACCAGCCCAGAACGCTCACCATTAACACCCCAATCCTTCATTCTAAAGCACGAAGTCTCTAAGTACGGCCTGCTAAAAATTAAATACTCCTAATAAAAGGCACATAGTAAGATAAGGTCAGTCACTATCACTTCTGTGGACATTTATCTGGCAGTTTAACTGGCAGGTTATACCCAACAGGTTCTTCCAGACCTGATTTCCCTTCTTGCTGCTCCTGTGTCATCTTTGCAACTGCTGGACAGGTCTTCAGCTCACACCACCAGGTTCTCTCCAGCCCTGTCCTATGGTCAATCCATCCAGAAAACCAGTGATCCCAAAGCCCCAGCCCTGGCAGCTGCCACAACACACCAACATAGATGCCATATCCCCAAGTTATTTCACTTTTCAAAGCCACACGTACCAGAATAAAGCATGATGTCCAAGCAGATGATATAGAAATACGCTTTACTGTAGACGTGTTCTTCCGCTGTGGAAAGATCCCACAGCCACCCCAGCACCTGGATCAACTGCTTGTATCTGTGGAAGAGAAAGGTAGTGGCATTAAAAAGCATTGGCGAGTAGAGGATGACGTCTGGTCCTGTCTAGTCTTGATCCTTCCCTATAATTTGGAACCAAATACAATTCTTTTTTTTTTTTTTTTTTGGCAGTTTTTGGCTGGGGCTGGGTTTGAACCCGCCACCTCTGGCATATGGGGCCGGCCAGTGCCCTACTCCTTTGAGCCACAGGCACCGCCCCCCAAATGCAATTCTTAAACAGACTTTAAACCCATTTCTACTCAGAACTAGAACACCTTAAATCAGCTCTTTTTACACATTATTCTCTCATGGAGGCTGTATATTAGGATAAACAGTGTTAGGCTAAATCAGCCTGGGCCTCTAGTCCTGGTTACACTTCTCTGGGCATCTGCCTTCCTGTTAAACCTTTTTTCTTTTCTCTCCCTTTGGTGGCTGATCTGTACAGTGGGGACAGCTATCTGACTCTCCTTAGTCCTTGGCCAGAGCAAGCAAGCAGATTAAAGAGGATGAATCTAAAAGAATTATGATTTTAAAAAAAGTAGCAGTATCCAAAGGTTAAGTATGGTTATTATCAGTTACATCATCTTCCTGCAAATAGTACCCCCTTCCCTACCCTCCAGCCAGAATCAAGTGAGCCTGGAACACTCAATGATATGCCTTCCTCCTGCTTTCACTGGAAAGTGCTTTAAGATAAATACCTGCTTTTCAAGAAGAGAGATGTGCTAAGTCTGCAGAGGACTCTCAGGTGCTTCTGAGGATTCCGGAGGTGTGCCCATATCTTGTGGGCTCGAGAACCTGGGAAGAAAACAATTCCAGTGTATTTTGAGGCATTACTTACATCTTCATATCCCTCCTGGCCCAGTCAGCCCTTACCTAATTCAATGGCCAAGTCTAGGTGACCCGTTAAGAGCTTGATGTGACCCAGTGTATCAGCCATGTATGCTACGATTTCAATGCCCTCGCCTTTCAGGGGGAGGTTGAGGATCTGCTCCATGGCCATGACTTCATACTTGAACCACACGTCCTGGTAGCCGGCCAGCTGGTAGTACAGCGAATAGTCCAGGTAAGCCTTAATGATCTGAAATGGCAGAGTAGAGGAGAGAAAGGGCAAAACTGAGGCAGAACCCAAGCAGAAAGCCTTGAGACATCACTCAATGTCTGCCAATAAATATTTGTTTATTAAGCTTGGGAATGGAGCTGGTCATTTGGCCAAAGCCATGGACTTAGATATAGAAATCAAATTAAATGGTATTAATAACAAAATAGACCTATTAAAATAAGGTTAGGAAGTGAATGGGTGGCCACTTTAAATTAGGTGGTCAAGAAGGCCTCACTGAGGAGATGACCTTCACGGTGATAAGGAGTAAGCCAGTAGGGTCAGGAGATGGACACTCCAGACCGAGGAAACATCCAGTACAAAGATGCAGTTTGGTTGTATATGTAAAAATGACAAGAGAATACATGAAAACTACTTTGAAAAATACAAACAGGAGAAATAAAGGATCGCTCATGGTAGAAGTATTGGGCATTGGGGGCAGTTGGGTAGGGGAGGCATTTTAGAGCAGGGACTTTTTTTCTGGAATTCCTCAAGTCACACAAAATAACCAGTCCACAAATTCTGTGCTAAAAGCAGGTCCTTGGATACTTGTTACTCTGTTTGAGGAACCAAAAGAGGGTCCATATGGCTGGGCTGGGTTCACGGCTCCTTAGTGGCCAGGAGCCAGGAGAGGAGGATGGGAAATAGGTAGCAGCCTAATCTCTTTTTTTTTTGGAGGGGAGGTTAATAGGAGGGTACATACAACTAGGTTACACTGTTTGCATTTCTAAGGTAAAGTGCAAGTTGAGTCCTTTACCCGGGAAGTGTGCCATGTACCTGTACACTCTACCCATTAGGTGGGAACTTAACAGCTCCCCGACTTCTTGAATTTAACTGTGTTTTTCTCCCATGTGGGCCTATCATTGTTAATCTACTAGTTCCAACTTAGCACTGAGTACAGGGGATGCTTGACTTTGCATTCTTGAGATACTTTACTTAGGAGAATATTAATCCTGATGGATTTGAAGAATCTTATGTGTCCTGGGAGAGCGGGCCTGGATCTCTTGAAAGTAGTGCTGGAAACAGACTCCCAGTTAGGAATTTAAGCTTTTCCAACATCTACTTGGTAATTCATGACTCCAGGAAGAAGTTATTGCCCCAGAAGAAACCCTATAATTGATGTGCTTTATTATAAAAGAGACAGGTCACGCTCATTACATGAGATGGATTTCGTTTATTAGCAGTTTCCTGTTCTTGTCTCCTGGTGTCTTCCTCATCCATTCAAAAGCTTCCCAGTTTATTTCCTAGACTGGCGGTTCTCTTCATTGGTCCCAGGAGCCACAGAGGGTCCCTTAGGCCTTTTCAGAGAGCACACAAGATCTAAGCTAGTTTTGTAATATTAAGCCATTATTTGTGACAGAAAAATAGTGAAAATACCTTGAAGTAGGCCAAAACAAAAACTTCATGGGTGTCTTATCTCGCTCACCAGTTGTTATCTCTACCTTTCATTATCTGGACTATTTTGTAATTTAGTACATTGTAGAAATTGATAATAATATAAAGCATAGAATTTATTTTTATACAAATATCAGTATTCAGTGTAGTACAAACTGTCATTGCCCTGTGATTACACTGGTTTTGTATCCATTCAGGATATTGACTTCTCCTTGGAACTAGGTTTTTTTGTTTTTTGCTTTTTTTTTTTTTGAGACAGAGCCTCAAGCTGTCACCCTGAGTAGAGTGCGGTGGCATCACAGCTCACAGCAACCTCCAACTCCTGGGCTTAAGCGATTCTCTTACCTCAGCCTTCTGAATGGCTGGGACTACAGGGGCCCACCACAACGCCCAGCTATTTTTTGGTTGCAGTTGTCCTTGTTTGGCAGGCCCGGGCTGGATTCGAACCTGCCAGCTCTGGTGTATGTGGCTGGCGCCTTAGCCGCTTGAGCTACAGGCGCCACCCTCTCCTTGGAACTAGTTGTAACATCTTACTAGTCCTTTCATGGAGTTAACTCAGTGAGTTAAATAAAATTTTTGAACATTTTTCATATTTATGTGAGTTATGCTTCTGTCATTTTTAAAAGAACTATCCTTAGCATTTTTTTTACCCCCATTCTCTCATGGACCGCGACAAAGTTCTGAGACACACTCTTATGGTCTATTATTTCACTTCCAAGAAACAGTTGACAGCATCCTTTCTGATTTACCCATGCAAGTTTCAACTTGCCCAGCTTATCAGTGTTGCTGGGAGGGCTTCATTTGTTTCCATCTGCATGAATTTTACATTTCTTCATTTTTGTGTATCTCAAAACTTTCGTAATAATCCCATACAGTGGAGTTTTCCAGAAGCAACATATGTGTGTCATATTGTTACACAGGGACGGTAAGGCAGATGTGAGACTCCAGTTGTCTTCTGTGAAGCCAGACAGAACGATATTTGCAAAAATTTTTAATACATGGCCACACTTCCCATCAAATTTTTTGTTTGAGAAAATAAATTTTTTTTAAAAAAAGAAAATGTTAATATGTAACGGGTTTCTTATTTTTATTTCAAAATAAATATTTTAAAATTTTTTTAATTTTTGTTTTACATGATAATAGATACAACTCATATAAATAAAAGCTATTTGGGATCCTCAATAATTTTTAAGAGCATGAGGAGGTCCTGTGGTGTTTTCCTGACTTCGGTGACACGATCTGTTCGCAAAGGCTTTTATTATTTCCTCACGATTGTGAATCCCAGCTGGCTTTTACTACACTTTTCTCTCCAAATGAGATTCAGAAATTTAAAGAGCAGCTACCAGAACACCCTACCTGGAAATCGTTTTGAGTTTCCAATGCAGTATTCACTTGCATCATAGCTGCCAGGTGGCCGTAATACTTGTAGTGAAAAAAATAATTTAAGCTATAGATTTGCCACAGCAAGGCAAAGCAGGCCGTTTGCCGGTAAAGCTGTGCCAGCCTCTTCTTCCTATTAGATGAGGTAAACACAAACAGAACATAGAAAGAAGGTATAATCACCGTCATGCTTCAGGGAAGTGCAAGGTACCGGCTGTCCTCACTATGGACTTGGGGCTCGTACTGACTTGGATTTGAGGCCTGCCTCCATTACTGACTGTAACAAGCATGTTAATTTTTATGAAGCACGTTTTCTCCATTGTAGGATGGTGACCATAATACCTACTTTATAATGATTAAGATATTTATCACCAGTCCTATGTCAGGTAATTGCTAGTTAAAGGAAGCTATTTAAAAAGCACATGACGCTTTGTCACATTTGATTCTGATGATAACCCCATAAGAAAGGGAGTAATGATGCCCATTTGACATTTTACAAAATGAGACTCAAGTTAAATAATTAACACAGTCACACTGCCAGAATGTAGCAGTGCCAGTACTCAGGCCCTGCCCACCTCTGGCCCTGCCCACCTCCTGATCCACTTACCCCATTATACATTGCTTTTAGGGACTAGGTCTCAGCTCAGCAAAGGAAATGAGCATTTTTAACAATTACACTCCAACAGTGGAACAGGATGTCACAGGAGGTGGTGAAGATCCAGTGCTAGAAGTATTCAAAGGGGGGATGGATGACTTTCCAAGAAGAATGTTTGGGTTTTTAGTACCAATTTCAACAGGCCATCTAACTAATAATCCTCTATGCATGTGATTAAAAGGTAGGAGCCTCAACAAGATAGCTGTAATATTAATAATTTATCAAAACAAGAAAACAAAATGTAATTAGAAATTCTTCTTTTTTTTTCTTTTTTGAGACAGAGTCTCACTATGTTGCCCTCAGTAGAGTGCTATGGCATCATAGCTCACAGCAACCTCAAATTCCTGGGCTTAAGCGATTCTCTTGCCTCAGCCTCCCAAGTAGCTAGGATTATAGGTGCCTGCCACAATTCCCGGCTATTTTGGTTGTTGTTTTCATTGTTGTTTAGCAGGCCCAGGCCAGGTTCGAATCTGCCAGGCTGTGTGTATGTGGTTGGCACCCTAACCACTGCACTAAGGGCATCAAGACATAGAAATTCTTCTTAAAAGGCAGACTTTAAATAAAGATGAGATAGAAGGAAAGAAATATTAGCGATGCTGAGGAAGATTTCCAGGTACTTCAGTTGATTCTGTTGTGCAAATGAACCTTTTTAAAAGGTTCTAAAGGGAAAACTCTCTAATAATATGAAGCATTCACGAGGGTTATGGACACTTTGATAGTAAATCAAAGTGTCTTATTTTCCTAATTTTTTTTTTTTTTTTGAGACAGTCTCACTATGTCACCCTCAATAGAGTACTGTGGCGTCACAGTTCACAGCAACTTCAAACTCTTGGGCTTAAGTGATTCTTTTGTCTCAGCCTCCCAAGTGCCTGGGACTACAGGCGCCTGCCACAATGCCCAGCTATTTTTTTTTATTACAGTTGTCATCGTTGTTTAGCTGGCCCAGGCCGGGTTCAAACCCACCAGCCTGTGTGTATGGGGTCAGCGCCCTACTCACTAAGCTACAGGTGCTGCCTATTTTCCTCATTTGGGGATGAGAATGTTTTGACTTGGGAGGTGTTTAAAGCTAAGAACACAGCAATGTTTTCCTCTTCAAGACTTTCCTACCTTTTCTTCTTGCAAATAAAATTCCTTTAACAAAATGTGGTTGCAAACTAGGGTTATCTGGTTTAGCAAATGAAAATATAGGAGGATTCTCAGTTAAATCTGAATATAAAAACTAGACATTTTTTAGAATGCATATGTCCTAAATATTTTGTGGCATATGTGTACTAAAAAAAATTGCCCATCGTTTATCTGAAAGTCAAATTTAACTAGGCATCCTGAATTTTACATGGCAACCTTATAAGTAAGCCAAAGGCTACGTCTTTCTGCCTTTCAGAGCGATCTCTGCTGAACTACTTCCCACCCCTTCCTCCTGGGACTCCAGGAGCAGCTAGGTATGTATTCCCAGGAGCCTATTTTCAGCATGAAAAAGAGCTCAGCTTCATCTCATTTCCACCTCAGAATCCCTCCACATTAAAAAAAAAAGAACACTTTTAGAAGCTAAGGGAGTTTTTAGAAGGGTTGCTAGAGAGTTGAGTATTATAGCTTGCTCATAAGAATAGATGTTTGGGGTGGTGCCTGTGGCTCAAGGAGGAGGGCGCTGGCCCCAGGCCCTGGCTAAAAACTGCAAAAAAAAAAAAAAAAAAAATAGAATATATGTTTGTATCTTAGGCGGAACTTATAGGAATATTGCTACTGATCTCTCACCATGATGAAAGAGATATTCTTTTTGAGCTCTTCAAATCCCCAACAAGGAGGCATTTCCCTTGGTATGAATTTTTTAAAGTTTTATTATGGAAAAATTTAAACATGGCAGCAGCAAACCAAATTGCATAATGACCTACATGAGCCTAACACCTAGTGTAACAGCAGGAACAGCCCAAACTGGCCCTTACTCTGTTGATTACACAATGTCAAGTTACCTTGTAGTATACCAGAGATAAAACTACAATAGAAAAAGCTCTGACCTCTAACAATACCAGGAAGAACCAGGAAGATCGGGACATGACCAGGACCTGAGCTCTGAACCCTTTCAGAAGCTAGGGTCTATTGGCCAGGAGAATCCAGGGATAAAATCCACCTCAACACACCATACCATAGTCAGATTTGAAGCCTCCAGAGACCCTGCCAAGACAACAATTGTAATACCTTTCCTCACCTTCTGACTGCTTAAAACTTGTTCCAGACCCCAAATTGGGGAGACAGATTGAAATTTCACCTCTCGTCTCCTTGCTGGTCCAATTGCAATACAGCCTTTCTTTTTTCAAAGGCCGGTATTAGGCCAACATTGGCTTCTACATGCATCAGGCAAACCATCACTCTACAACACGAGCTTCAACAACTGTCAACATTCTTATTTCATCTGCCACTTACTATGTCTTCTTCCGCATTATTATTCTTTATGGTTCTCTTACATGTAAATTGTACCTACATTGAACTGCCCAATTTTGACCAATGGATACCCCCCATGTAATCCCCATCCTTATCAAGATACATAGATGGGCAAGAAGTGTTGTCCTTTGGCAGACATCTTCAGGGCTTGCCATTCTTCTCCAAGGCAGGGATAAAACCTAGTGTCTTAGCACTGGAATGGAAGGGGGCTTATGACTGAGGCTTCGGGAGCAGGAGGTACAGGTTCCAACTGAAACCTGAATGGCCAGGAGAGTTAATGGCTAAATGAGTGGAGGGGGCACTGGAACTCATCTTGCAAAGGTGTCCCTTATGTTTGTGTCATGTTAACTGCCTTTGGCAAAAGCTGCCTGTAAATTGCTCTGGGGCGATCCTGCCCTGGCCTCAGAGAACCTCCCGACTGTCCCTCCCCCACCAGTAAGTAGTCTGAGTCAAACAGGAGTCCTCTTGCACCCCTTCCATGGGGGCTGACTGGCTTTGGGGGCTGACTGTTGGATTCTGTGTAGGTCTCTCTCTGGGGAATGAATGGCACACTCAGCTCTCCCGAGCTCCTTCTCTTACCCTGGAGGTGAGCTCTCTTGGCCCTGCTGATTCAAATAATGAAAGTGTCTGTTATTCTCAACATGGCTTTGGAGAGACAGGGAGATTAGGTTGTAAGGAAAGATTCGGTTGAGGAGCTTCAGTGCCTTCCTCAGCATTTTCTTAGCAAGGACCATCTGGCCCATATTGAAACAGACCTATAGGAAGATGAGAGGAGAAGAGAAGAAAAGAGGAAAACCAATGATTCTGGACTTAGTAGGTTCCAACAATACATATTTTGGGGACTCTTATCAAGCCAAGTAATTTATGGCACAGAAACAAAATCCTGTGCCTGGCATAATATTAATAGTAAATGCATGCATGAAGGATGGTGGAATCAGTAGGATTAGCATCTTAGTCATTCATTATCCGAGGAAATGTTTACCCATTTGTGCCCTTTTTTAGAGATTGTTGCAGAAATATAAAGATGTTAACCTGGGGGACAGGGAAAATCTTGCTGCTGGTAAATGATGGTGAGGAGGTTTGAGTCTAGGGACTTAGGGTTCTAGAGTCTTAGATGGGAATATGTGGCAGGAGATGGGAGGAGAATGTGGAAAGTATAGGGATGACTTCTATTTCTTCTACAGAAAGACCTGAGACAAATAACGGACTAATTCATGTCTTTAATGGTTTCTTACCTGACCCTTGAGGCTATAAAAGGTAGCAGACTCAAATGTTTGACTCCAAGATTTTTCTTTCTGGAGAATTTTCAGCAACTTCTCTCCCTCATTCAAATACACATATGCCTGAAACCAGTAGAAAGCATATAAAAGTGTTGAGTTGGCAAGGAATAAGACCACAGAGGGAACAATGTCCCAAACCCTACTCAGGGAAGAGAAGAAGGGGCCATTCCAGGTGCCACCTCTGCCACTGATTACAGTGGGCTTCCAAATTCTAGATATGAGCAGGCTCCCACCTTCATGCCCGCCTTGGTCTGCTGGATCACTCAATTGTGAATCTAGAAATCTCTGCCTTTCCTGATGCTATCACATAAGTGGCCGTATCTGAAGTTCCCCCAGAACAATTTCCTCCTTTAGTAATTGCATCCTGACTTCCCAATTTCCAACAATATTCCCACTGCCCTCGACAGCATCCCACATCTCTGAGAAGTTGGTCACTACTTTGGGGGTGAGTTATGAATCACCCCCCATTTTCTTTGCCCGGGACCTCTTTGGGAGGTAGAAGATGAAGCTTAAGGCACTAAACAGTTTTCCCCACTTCATCTTAAACCTCCTGCCATCATTACTGAGGAAGACTATGTTAAAACTGAAGCACTGATCCTAAGAGTCCTCTCTGCATTGATTTGAGAACAAGATGTGACCCCTTACTTCCCATACTGGCAGACAATTCATGGCAAGTTTCCAACAGTGGCAATAGTTTAAACAATGTATACTACCAATTACAATTTTTTCCACCTCTCTCAATCTGAGATCATTTCCTTTCTGAGTAATGTGATTTTCATGTGAAAGGGGCGCTGGCAGGAATTAAGAACATGAACCGTTAAAAAGGCACATTGGAGCGTCCTTTCCATACGATGGTCTACAAGATGTCTCTAGGGTGGAGGCAGTCTGAGTAGCAACAGCTTACCATATAGTTATCTTCCAAGATAAGATAAGCAGATGCAATTTCTAGGAAGTAATATAAGGCTTTGTTGTTTTCTCCCAAAGCCAGAAAATGGTGGGCCAGAGGCAAAATGACAATCTGTAGGATTTCCTCACACTGGCAAGATTCCAGAGGGGTGATGTCTTCATCAGATGTCCTTATTTTTGTTATAATGCTGTCAAAGAAATTCAAGATCCTTTCTCTTATTTCTTCCGGACTGTCCAAATGCAGAAATAAATAGGAGTAATAACTTGTAGATAGAGTATAGCTTTTGATATGAAAATATCTTTAAAAACTAATAAAAAAAAAGTTACAACCTCATATAGCTACCACTGTCCAAACTCATCATGCATACACCCATACCTTTCCCACTTATACCTAAGAGGCCAAAAGCACTGACCAAACTAATGATCCTAACAGTACTTTGCATTTCATGATAATTGTTTATGCTCTGCTACTTCCTAAACAATTATTTATGTCCATACCTGAGATTTTCAAGAAATAACTTGGATTTCTTAGGAATCTCTGTTTTGGAAAAGACCTCTTCTTTAGCTAGAAAATAAAGAAATGAATTAGTCCCATGGATCACTGAAATGTTCTCTGCGGCAGAGATATCTGGTATCACCAAAGACTCTCATTCCCCTTTCACAATACGGAGTTGCTCCTGGGGCTAATACTACCCAGTCTCCGTTGCATCTTAGGTAAAATCAGGTAAGTAGTTCTCACAATGGGATCAGATCAGAAGTCACTTCTAGGCTGAGATGGTTATGTGTCTTCTCTACCCTCTCCTCCACAAGAAAACAAATCATTCTAAGAACCCAAAGAATATCAAGACAGGAAGGGTGCCTAGAACAGTGATCAGTGTCTGGCATATAGTAGGAATGTAGTGAATATTTGTTGAATGAGTAGACGAAATGATCCTTGAAATTTCCACACACGTCTGGAAGATGTAGGAGAGAGATGAATGGTCACTGAGAGGTAGAGGAAGGAAGTGGAAGGAGGGAGCCCCTGGGCTATGGATCCTTGAAATAGTCCAAGACTCAGAAGATAACAGTTTGTAAAGACACAGAAATGAAAAGAGAGTGAAAGGAATCAACTTCCTCACTATCTGAATCACACCTAATGTCCTGGAATCTTTTCCAGGACCTCTGTCCTTGACCATTATTGACTAAAGGTTATACTCCACACTTGGGGAGATTCAGGGAAAACGGATAGAGTAACCAGCCAAGACTGAATCAGGAAGACATTGTAAAAGAAAAGTTTTTTAGCTTCTAGAGGAAAAATAAACATTTGTGGGGTTTTTTGTTTTTGTTTTGAGACAGAGTCTCACTTTGTCACTCCTGGTAGAATGCCGTGGCGTCATAACTCACAGCAACCTCACTCGTGGGCTCAAGCAATTCTCTTACCTTAGCCTCCTGAGTAGCTGGGACTACAGGCGCCCGCCACAATACCTGGGTGTTTTTGTGAGACAGGTTCTTGCTCTGGCTCAGTCTGGTCTCGAACCTGTGAGCTCAGGCAATCTACCTGCCTCAGCCTCCCAGAGTGCTAGGATTACAGGCATGAACCGCCACGCCTGGCCCCCAAAATAAACATTTGTTAAGAAATCTATTCCTAGTGTATTACTGGGTTCTGCAATGGACAACATTTGCATAGACTTAATAATGTAAACACTACATTGACTTATCTAATACTAGGAATACAATAATACAGGGGGAGAGGAGCTGAGGAGAGATACAATAGAGTTAAAGCCTCATGTGCCTCATCAAGAAGGAAACAGATACTGTCAGAATTTGATTATTTTAAAAAGTAGTATTAATACATTATTTGGGAAGTAATGGAGATGATGACTAGAAAGAACAGCTTAATTAAAAATATTTGCCTCCGCTAAGAACTACTGAAGCTGTACGCGACAGTGGGTCATGGGATTGTTGTTTTATGACAAAACTTTCAGGAAATTTAAAAAGTGTCTTTATTTAAAGTTTGTCGAGTTGGTAGCCTTTTCAACAGGTGAAAAATTCTGATCAGGGAAATAGCAGACCCCTGGCCTCACTCAAGTGTGGTGCTGAGGAAAGGATGCCAGCAGACATCATTCAGAAACATCTGGTCCCATATGGCCCTGAGAGAAATTGCCCCGGTGTATTGGAGAATCTAAAAATAACTGCAATTGTTTTCTTTGATGATCCTAGTCAGCCTGCTGCAGGCCAGCTGCCAGCTTACTGTAGCTTATTTTATCCCCAAACTAAATGTCAACCTACATGTATATACGTACATATTGTTGGACAATTAAGTTCGCAAAGTCATCCTAGAAAAAGTGCTACATACCTCATTGCCAAATGTCACTATGGTTGTTTTCAAAGCACTCCCTTTGGGAGTCAGCTCCTAGTCCACTCTTCAAAGCAAGTTTGGAACCCCTTTCCTGGAATGGGCATCAGAGCTGTCATCGTATGAAGTTGGACAAGTAAGTACACTTTATCTAGGATGACTTTACAAAGTTAATTGTCCAGCCTCGTGTGTGTGTGTGTGTGTGTGTTTCAGAGAGAGACTCACTGATTCCACACAGGCTGGAATATTCTTCTTTCCCCTTTTCCTCAACTCTTTCAGTCATTTCACCTCCTGCTGATGCTTTTATTGGTTCTTTGAACATGGCTGTGCTTTGGGATCCTTCGTGATATAAACAAATGTTTTTTGTGCATTTGTAATTGATTCTCAGCTATTTTCTTTTAAATCATGTCTACCCATCTACTACCTCACTTTGGATTGCAGCATTCAGTCCATTTTGGTGCGTCAGTGCAAAATTTATATACACATAGCACTTTTATGATGATAATAATAGAGATATTTCCAATTTTGGATAAATTTAATGCACAAGGGAAAATTTAATAAATTCCAGCAATGTAACTAGATTCAGCTACATGTACATTCCTCTGACATTTTCTCTGCCCCAGTAGGATGAGACTACTGCTAATGTCTCATCTTCTTTGCACTCAAGACCTCAGGAGTCTTTGAAATGCTCATGGTCCAAATCATAAAGTTCTGAACCTAAAGCCTGATTTCTCTTTGTTAAAAAGGGAGATTGGCAAATGTTCGTGCCATGTCAACAGTTATGCTTGTACCGTGGTCCAAAGCTGCTGCTTTCTCCAACTCAGTCAAGTGTTCAAAGAGCATTGAAAGGAAATCACTCTCCTTGTTGTCTTACTTGTACTTAATGCTGTGTCTCTTCTAGGCTGGTATTACCTAAAAGTCCAGCCCCAAACATTGAGAAACTCAGGTGTAATAGACAGGGCACAAGCTCAAGGATTGAATAAAGTCTGTCATTCATCCTTGGAGTTGGGCAAGTTTCTTAAACTTCCAGAGCCTCAATTTTCAAATCTATACAATAAAAATGACCCTCCAACTTGTTTTATGATAAAACTGATAAAAGGGTCAAAGGACAATGCGTATGAAATCTAGAAAGAGGGAGAATAAATATTTATTTTGTACCTGCTATATGCTAGATCCTTTACATACATTTCTCCCTATTTTTAATATCCTTACAATATAGGGAGTCCTCTACTCATTGCCTCTGCTTCCCAACCAAACTTAGCTGCGATCATGGAGGCCTCTGACTAGGCCGGCAGCCCATTAGGTGATTCCTGGCCACCCACGAATGAGGGCTGGAACTGTGTGTTGTTGCCCTTATGTTTGACACTCACTGCGCTTGCAGTGATTGAGTCTTTAGGCCTTTACACCCCTTGAATGACTTGCTGTGTTTCCCCAGATCACATGGTTGGTTGGTGTTATCAGGTTATAACTTTTTTCTTTTGCTTCTCAGATGGTTTTGAATCCCTACCCTGAAACCAAGCCCTCTTCTCTAGAACCCTGCCTGCTTGGCCCTGGCTAATTGTCTCCTGCTCATATTCTCTTTCCACCGCAGCCTATTTCAAACTAGATCGACAAAGCAGCAACATTCTTACCTGCCCAAAACGCCACCCCATGCTGGGTTTTGCTTTAGCTCCTACTTCATCCTGTCAGACTGCATTCTCCAGGCCCCTTGGTTCCCATCCCTTGGTGTGAATTAAGCAGGACATTTTAATTTGAGCTCTGGGCACACCCCATTTTGCCAGAGTCCCTATCCCTAAACCCTCCCTTGCAGTCTCCTGGTGACACTGGTTCTTCTAGACTTACCAGCAGGTGCACCCCCAACTCTCCCCACCCCTAGGGACCTATGCCGCCAATGTCTCATCATTCTTTATGCTCAAGCTCTCAGGGGACTTGAAACCCTCAAGGTCCAGACCCACGCTTCTAGATCTCAGTCTCCAGATTTCCCAAGAACAGTTAGTATTAATTAAAAATGAAGTAAGCTTACTTTCAAATCCATGGTATTTAGTCATCTTTTTAATGGTATCCATGTCCAAAGTGTTGAGTCGAATGTCCACCGTAAAGTGGTGATAGGGAATGAAGTCCCCGTTTCTGCAGTAGTCACATCTGTGGGCATTTTCTTCTAAAAAACGGGCACATTTCAAGTGCATGGCTTTCTTCTGGTCTTTGAGCCACAACTCATAGGCCGTTTTCTGCATCATAGGCCTACAGAATCGAATGATGTGGCACTCGATCACCTCGCTTTCCAGCTCACGAAGCTCTTCATCTTCACCATAAGCTAGAGAGAAGAGAAAGGGCCAGCCAAGCAGTGAGCGATGGGTCAGTTCCTATGACCTAACATGGATCAATTATTTTTGCTAGATGTCCTTTAAGAGGAAATATGGGTCACTTCCAGGTGCTACTCACCCATCCCTTCATTTGGCTTCAGAGACAAGGAGCGATAATGGACCTCAAATGAGGCCACGTTCTTTTTCAGGGCCATTCGGAGATCCTTCCCATTCCGGAAACAATCAAAAATGTTAGATTCCACTAGGGTTGCCAAGGCCTTGATCATCATCTTCATGTTCCAACAAGGGAGAATCTCAAACAATAACTCTGTAGTGAAAGTCAGGCCAATGATGGCAGCACATCTCACCAACATTTGGTGGGACAGGCTCATGCTGTCCAGCTGGACCAGACTGATTTCTGCAGGTAGAAAGCCACACAATAGAGAACTAGTTATCCGTCTTTATTAAAGACGTTCCAGAGGCAGACTGGACAACCATGGTGCACCACAGTTCTTGTTCACAGAAACCCAGCTAAGCTAAGTCAAAGGAAGTATTTGTATGGTACCTAATTCATAGATAGCACTTGTGCTGAGATTACAAAAGATGCAGATGTTATGGTATAAAAAGACCTATGGGACAACAATCAGACAAAGATAATGATTGATTTCCTGGTGTTCTACTTTTGTGTTGCAGTGTGACAAAGGTATATGAGGTGAGGAGAGGTCACTGCAGGCCACAGTAGTCAGAGGAGCAGGCCCTACTATATAAGAGTTCTTAGTTAAGGTCCCTAGCTCATCTTTCTATATCTTCTCTCCTGGCTCCTCTTTCTCCTGGAAACACCTAGCAGTTAAGTCTTCTCCCTACTCCAGAGATGCATTCATTCTCATGACGTACATTATCATCTCTATGCCATGACTAAGGTTCAGGAGTTCATAGCTCCTACCCCAGCTTCTCCTCAAAGCTTGAGTATCATAGCTCTGTGGGTTCCTGAATGTTTCGACCAGGATGTCTTTCCACTAGGGACAAAAATCTGAACTTTCCAACTTGCCCACAGAACTCAGTAGAAGCCAAGCTAGTTTACTTTCTTACTTTAGTCGACACAGTGAATGAAACATAAATGATGCTCTTCTGGAGACTGAGAAACTTGAGGTATCCCCAGGTCATCCTCTTAAACATTTAAAGTTGTTTATGGCAGGCATGAATTGGAGCAGAATGTATACTAGAATGTTCCTTGAAATTCATTTTTCTTTAAAAGACTCTTAATACATCTTTGATATAAACTCACTTGGTCTGTCCTTTCTCGTAAACATAGATGGCAGAAAACATCTCGGTATTAGGTTTTTCTCCCTCATTATTTGGTTTCTGTTGAATGAAAATGTACTATACCTCGTTTTTGTATGTTATAGAATAAACCTTTATTCAAATCAGACCCCAGAATACGCATGGGTGGGGTTCTAATTGGAAGAAAAGCTAAGCCTATGCTGAGGCTTCCCCCTGCCTCCGGAGATACTAAACAAACAACTGATGTTACCTTTTTTTTTTTTTCCTTTCTTGGTCATCCTAGAAAAAGGAAAAGTGGAGTCTAGGTACTGGAAAATAAATACCAGGTCAAATTTTCTTACCTTTTAATGATGCTGGGGGTGACAAGTTTTTCAGTCTGACTCCACTTGCAAGGTTACAGACTTCTTCATTTCCCACCTCAACACCGTGAAAATATTCTTTTAATTCCTGTGTTGGCTTAGTGAAATTTCCTATAGGTGAAAAAGGGAATAAAAGTTGAATCATTAGGGCGGCACCTGTGGCTCAGTGCGTGGGGCGCTGGCCCCATACACTGAGGGTGGTGGGTTCAAACTCAGTCCCAGCCGAACTGCAACAAAAAGTAGCCGGGTGTAGTGGTGGGCACCTGTAGTCCCAGCTACTCGGGAGGCTGAGGCAAGAGAATTGCCTAAGCCCAGGAGCTGGAGGTTGCTGTGAGCTATGACACCACAGCACTCTACTGAGGACGATAAAGTGAGACTCTGTCTCTACAAAAAAAAAAAAAAAGTTGAATCATTATCCTGTCTTACACAGTTCAATTTTCCAATCAACTTTGGCTGGATCTCAAGCGAGAAAGGGTGGGCAGAGATCTGTGTTAGCTGACCGAATATTATAGAATACCTCGCTTTAAGTAAAACTGATATGCAAAAGTCTAGATGTCCTCACAAATGTTTTGTCTCCCTCCACTCCAACCTTGCCCAACAAAAGGTATTGGCACTAACTATTGATGTCTTCCATAGGATCAAGGTTTATATAAAATTTGATTCACAGACCATCAGGCTGTACCTTACAGCACATGGTAACATGCATAGTTGTACACATGCTCATACCCACACATTCTGTGGGGGACTAATTAGGACACAGCTACTATCAGAAAGAGATATTTCCAATGGGAGGTTTGAGTAGCAAATGTATCCAATAATATGGTCCCCTGGTTCTCTAAAATGCATACTTATCTATGCTCACTCATGTAGCATTTGGTAGCTGCAAGACACTATGACCGGTTAGGTGAAGATATAAAGGTGAACATAACCAAGTTATCATTTCCTGGAAAGATATGTCACGTATCCAAAAGGCTGGACTGCCGGGCAGTAAATGAGTACTGTGTGGCTGGGCACAAACAGGAAGACTCAGAGAGTTCCTATCAATACAGGATGTGTTTATTAGGGACTTTCAAATGAAGGCTCTAAGTGAATGATGCATGCTTCCAGCCCTCATGAGGCTTAAAATTAAAATATGTAGTGACAGATGTATAAGTAACTAATCACAATGCCAGGGAGAATGACTTAAGAGCATCACGTTGTGGGAACACAGAAGAATGATTGTTAATAATTCAGACTTGGTGGATTCAGAAAGGCTTCACAGACGAAGAAGGAGGAAGTGCTTTATTTGATCCTTGATGGATAAAGGGATATTTCAAGGGGAAAACAGAGGGAAGACTGATGCAAAGGCACAGAAGCCTCAGAGTAGTTAGCGAGTCAGGGGAATGTGAATGGCCCTGTGTGGCTAACATGAGGTGCCTGACATGCTGGAGGGCCACGGTGGGAGATGTATTTAGGGACCCCATTTGGAAGCAGAGCACAAAGACAGGACTTTACAGACAAAAGAGAAAGATCACAGGTTTCTGACGAGAAAATAGGAGTAATCCAGCCAACTATTTTTAGGAGGGTAACTCTAGAAACAGCCTGTGAGAGAGGACAGAAAATAGAACAGGGAAGGCTGTGTAAGAAGCTATAATGATGGAATATCAAGAAGCGAGGATGGATAGAGCCAGGCACGTGATACAGCCAAGGGAAAGCAAATACTAAAAATACTGAAGAAATGTGACCGAAGCAAAGTAGCGATGGAGGTGAGAGAGATGAATGACACCGTTGATCGAGTTGGGGAGCACAGAAGGAGGTGCAGCTGGGGAGGAAGGATGATGCATGAAGTTTTAGCTGTGTTCAGTTGGAGGGGGCTGTGGGGCTGGAATTAAGAATGAGGTAGGGCTGGAGCTCATACACGCATTAAGAGTGAGGTTAGGGGCCAGTTCCAGTGGTTTGCACCTATAATCCTACCACTCTGTGAGGCTGAGGTAGGAGGACCCCTTGAGCTCAGGAGCTTGAGACCAGCCTGAGAAAGAGCAAGACCCTGACTCTACTAAATTAGAAAAACCAGCTGGGCGTTGTGGCAGGCACCTAAGTCCTGGGAGACTGAGGCAGGAAGATCACTTGAGCCCAGGAGTCTGAGGTTGCTGTGAGCTAGGCTAAGGCAATGTCATTCTAGCCTGTGAAACTCTGTCTCAAAATGAACAACAAAAAAAGAGTGAGGTTAGGTTTGGAGATCACACATACAAACACACACATGTGTGTGCAGACATATACTTGAAGGGCCAGGAAATAGATGAAGAAGTGAAAACAACTGTGGAGAGAACCGAGCTAGCACTAAGAGGGGGAAGGTTAAGGATAGAATTCAAAGAATACCCTCATAGGAGGAGTAGACCCAGGGAGAGACCCCAGGAGCAGTTGAGCACCAAAGAGTTCAGGGAGGGGCACAGGAGCAGAGAAGCCAAGGGAGATAGGGTAGCATGCCAGGAAAGGGGCCAGACATGAGTGTGTGTGTGTGTGTGTGTGTGTGTGTGTGTGTGTGTGTGTTGGGGGTAGGAGGGTGGGGCTCAAGGGTATCAGGTGGTCCTTGCTCTTTTTTTTTTTTGAGACAGAGTCTCAAGCGGTCACCCTGGGTAGAGTACCCTGATGTCACAGCTCACAGCAACCCCCAACTCTTGGGCTTAAGCGATTCTCTTGCCTCAGCCTCCTGAGTAGCTGGGACAACAGGTGCCTGCCACAATGCCAGGCTATTTTTTGGTTGTAGTTGTCATTGTTTGGCAGGCCCAGGCTGGATTCGAACCTGCTAGCTCTGGTGTATGTGGCGGGTGCCCTAGCGGCTGAGCTAGTCCATGCTCTTTTATGCTTTTATATTTCCCCTTCCAGGGCCCAGTACCGCCCATTCTTTTCATTGCTCAATAAATCTGAACTGAATGCCTCTAGAGACTAGTAATCATTCTAGGACTGGGGATTTAGGAGAGTATAAGACTCCCTGCCTCAAGAAGCTCACATTCTAACAGTGGACAGACAATAAATAATAGATAAATGAATTAATAGGACAATCTTATAATGTGATTTGGTTGTGTGAAAAAGAGTGATAAACACTGTCTACTCCACTCAAATTTCACCTATCGTTAACCATTTACCCCATTGCTATATCTTTTGTCCTTTCTCTGTGTACATACTTTTTCTCAAGCGTTTGAACATAAGTTACTTATGTCACTCCCTTTATCCCCAGATACTTTACTCTGTACTTCCTAAAAATAGCAACATTCTCTTATATAACTAGACTAGAGTGCACTCATCACCTTCAGGAAATTTGACATTGATACAACACTTTATTGTCCGCATTCCAATTTTGTCAATTGACTCAGTCATGTCCTTTAACATTCTTTCTTCTTCCAATACATAATCTACTCTAGGCTATGTCAAGTATTTAATTTTTTCTTTAACTGAAGTGAAGTTCACCTAACATACAACTATTTTAAAGTATATAATTAAGTGGCGTTTAGTACATTTACAATATTGTATAACTAGCACCTCTCCTTAGCTCCAGTTTTTTTTTCTTCATTACCTTAGAAGACTCTGAAGGGCTTTAAATAGAGGAGGCACCTGTCTGCTTGATTATGATGACACAGAAACCCCATGGCTGCAGTCCACTCGGATGTGTGCCCACTCTTAACCCCTAACTTCTCCTTTAACAGACTTCGCTGCTGGCTGCTTTCGTTCTTCAATTGCAAGAGGACAAGAACCAAGGAGTTCAACAGCCAGGGGCAGAGGCAGCCTGTGAAACAGCCCATTCCTGCCGGAGGCCTCAGTTATACAGGATAGAGTGAGTAGGAATCGTCACGCAGGACTTACTGAACAGGTTATTCCAAGTCATGTTTGTCTTTTCCTCGGACTCCATTTGTTGGAAAATGAGAACATTGTGGTGGTCGAGGTTTTTTAGCAATTCTTCACAGTAAAACGGAATCCCGCAGCTTCCCTCCACCAGGTACCTGCAGGGAAAACAAGGCAACCTGTTTATATAGAAGATTCCTCTTTGGGGAAATAATAATATTTGAGTCTTGTCAATCGGTTGAGAATAATCTCCTCTCATTCTTCATTTGTTCTGTTTGTTTTTGAGTTTGGGGGATCGCTTTTTATTTCACTTTTTAAATGACATAAAACATATCCTTCCAAAGCCAAAACTATAAGGTACTTCCTCAGTCTTGCTTCCCCTCTTCGCCCTGTTTTGATTAGCTTTCGGTTTATCTTTCCAATATTTCTTTTAAAAAATATGAACGCATGCCCGACTGCATGTATGCATACACACTCACACTCTACTTCCCCTGGTCATACACACTGCAAATTGGGCCACTCCTTGTTCTTCACTCAACACTATATCCTGGCAGTCTCCATATCAGCAGACCTTTCTTATTGCTTTTTCTCGTGTGAGTGCATCCTAGTTTGTTCAACCTATCTCTTTAGAGATGGACCTTTTGTTGTTTCTAACCCTTTATTAATATAAATAATGTCCCCCCCAGAAACTTTGTCCACATGTCACTTCATATTTTTCTTAATGCATCATTAAGATAAATTCCTAGAATTGAGATTACTGGATCAAAAGGTTAATATGTGCGTGAGCGCCCGCGTGTGCATGTGTATGTATGTGTGTATACACATGTGTGTAATAAAGAGAGAGAGAGATAGAAGGTATGCCAAATTCATGTCTGGAGTTATCTTAAATATACCTTTGTCCAAGACATTTTTCTTCCAGAAGCAAGGCAACCTCATTAGAAAGAACAGAGACAGATGTCAAAGTAAGCTGGGCACAGCCAACTAAAGAAGAGATACTGTATTGTTATGGGAATTGCTGTCAAGATCCCAGTAGAGAAAAAAGGAAAGTTCACAAAGCACTCCTCAGACAGTCAGCTGTCTGCATCTGCCATACACAGAGAACACCAAAACCAAACCACACTACTGCCAACCAAGTTAGACTTTGCTTAATTGTAGGTTAGTCTTTAATGCTTACCAGGTTGCCCATGAAGACTCATACTTGCTATTAGTCACTGATTGATTAAGGTGGCTTAATCAATCAGTGACTAATACCCACTATATTATCCACTATAATGAAAGGGAAACAGACCCACTAGGCAAAGTTTGAGAAGGTGTAACAGGGACAGAACATGGAAAAGGCGAGCAACATCCATCCTACCAAGCATAATGAATGGCCTCTTCAAAAGGTGGATCCAGCAAAATACAGAAATAGGCATCACAAGACACATTCTAAAGATTCTGATGAAGCCTGGAGCTAGGGAATGAATGCAGATGTCCAGAGCTTGGGTTAGAAACAGGTTACTTACGAGTCCAGTTCTTTGGGGATGCTGCTCACATTGAGGTCAAGACAGACCTTGTTGCGGATATCCTTAGGCTGCACTGGACCAAGGGTGACATAGGTTGTGTTCCTGTTCTTCATTATAGCACAGGCCGCTGCACAGGGGATGTCGAGGAAAGGAGACAGAGACATAATGATGAAGATGGGAATAGTCCGAATAATCTTCTCCATAAAGGCCCAGGAGGTTGAATCCACAAACTGAGCCTCATCAATGATGAAAATGATCCTTTCCTCTTTCACTTTCTAGATAAGATAAAGAAACAGGGGGAAAAATGCTGTAGGACTTTAGGATTTTATCTGTGCATATGAGTAT
Organism: Perodicticus potto; assembly: GCA_963574655.1. NCBI lineage: Eukaryota > Metazoa > Chordata > Mammalia > Primates > Lorisidae > Perodicticus > Perodicticus potto. The sequence goes on from CAUYRH010096503.1 coordinate 29,081, forward strand.
GCATTGAGTTATGTGGTTTGCTGGTGAAGAGACAGAACAAGTTAAATCTTTTCCTTTCCAATAACTTTGTATCAGTTTAGATCCCATTAACTTGAAATTTATGCCAAGTTGGACAAAGTTGGCTGGACCGGACTCTTACTTGGTCAAACATTTGTGTAGCAGTACTGCAATTTGTAAGATCAATGGGATTGTAAAGATAACCACAAAAGCCAAGTAAAAGTTCCCATTACATAAAAATAATTGATATGTTAATAAGTCACTTCAATCTACTGATCGGTGAAAGTCTCCTGGGGGGATGACATTTATTCAACCAACATACATTCAACACATGCTTACTAAGCACCCACTGGATTTAGGTGCTAAAGGAAACTGGGCTAGTCCTTTCCCTGCTGGCAGTTTATGTCAGTCTAGCTTGAACTGTGGTATATGTTACTCTCCAAAGCAGATGATCAAGTGTCCCTTTTCTCATATAGACTACCCTTCTCTAATTAGTCTGAATTATTTATTTACTCATTAAGTATTTATTGTGCATCTACTACGGTTAAGCACTGTTCTAGGTGCTGGAGATACAGTCTCAAACAAAATATGGAGCTTACCTTTTAGTCTCAGCTGCTTACATAACAGTCCCTACCTTCCTATGGGGTGAGGTGTCTCAACAGAGGGAACCATCTCCCTAACTTCCACTGCAGTGGGGAAAGACAATGAAGGGATTCCAGAGATGATCCAAGATAAAAGCGGTAGGACTTGGCAATGGAGTAGATGTGAGGGACATGGTTGAGGAAGGAGGCAAGGATATCTTTAAATGATGCATGATGACTTTAACTTGCCATTAACTAAACTAAGGGTCGGGATGAAGAAGAATGGGCATTGTAGCAGGAAAATAAAATGACGTTAGTGTTAGGCACTGAACTCAGTGTGAGTTATAACATCCAGTGGAGACTACAGAAGTTTCTTGGAAATACGGTGCTGATGTGTCTAAAAGAGGTGAGGACTAAAATATAGATTTGATATATTTCCAACATATAGTGGAAAATTGGAGTCAGGAGATTACTCAGAGAGAAAGCTAACACTTGTTCAAGTATTTGCTGTGAAAGAGAACTTGTTCTGCGTTTTTAATATATAACCTAATCATTTAACCCTTACACCCCGGGAGCTAGATAGTACTATTTTCCCCATTTGATGGACGATGGAACAGAAGTGTAGAAAGGTGGAGTCACTTGCTCAAGGTTGCTCAGGTACAGATGATAAGCCTAGGGGCTCAAGTCTTAGTAGTCTGGCTACAGATCCTGCACACATAGCTGCTCTGGTGGATTACATCCCATATAAGGAGGAACAAAAAGCAGTGGGAGAGGCCAGACTCTCAGAAGTAAGGTTGAGGAATTCCTTTTGAGGATATCTAAACTCTGAACGGACTCTTAGCTCGAGGTTTAGATGGCTGGAGGAGAATTAAACACTTTGGGATAAAGCTCTCCCACACTTCACAAGCCTTTTGACAATGGAATCTAAACCCCTCAGGCCACCTGGCTTTATGGCAATATGCCTGATTTTACCCGCCTCTTTGTTTGACCCTCAGATGCTCTTACTTGTTCCAAGATCTTCATAAACAATGCTTCCAATTGCTTTTGCTTTTTCAAGGTGGTCATTCTGGAAATATCTCGTGAAATAGGGAACTGTACAAAGAATTATAAGAATATTGAGTATGGGAAAATAGCAAAGGGAAATGCTGGCTGTGGTAACTTTGGGCAAAATATTTAACAGTTCTTCGCCTTAAAATCCTCAAGTGTTAGATAATCCATAATGTCCCTTCCAGCTCTAAAACTCTATGTCATTGAATCTAATCAATACAGGAAAGAATGGGGCACATTCTACCTTTGCGTTGGCAGACACTTGTGTGACCCAGACCAGCTAGGACAGCTGAAAGGGGAGGAAAAAAAGGAAAAGCAGGTAGCCATATGAATTTTCTTCAGCAGGGTATTTCTAGATACCTCCAATATGTCTAAAGAATGTGTAATCACATTCAAGGAAGATTGGGAGCAACTTACTAACCAGCTGGATGCTCTAGGTGAGTGGGAAAAAGGGAAAGGATAATAAAGGCCAAAGGATGCTAAGTCAAGAAGCATGAGGGAGGAGTTGCTGTGCCTGCCCAGGGCTATTTCTTGCAGAAGTCTAATGCTAGCTAGTTACCTGGACATGGAAAATGTCATTGAGAATACAGTGGAACTTCTCATCCAACAGTGTCTTGACTTTATTTTGAAGGTTGGTCTGTCGTTCTTTATAATGTTTACAAGTATCCAGACCTAGTACGTTGGCCATGAACATCTGGATGGTATAAAAAGTTTGATGGAAGCTGATCTTGGTCAATGCAATGGTAACAGTCCTGATTAGGAGAGAATCAAGCATCAAAACAGAGGTTTAAAGTGTATTTTTTGAAAATAATAAAGGTTAGGGCTGGAGGTGGGAGGTGCGGTGGCTCATGCCTGTAATCCTAGCACTATGGGAGGTCAAGGTGAATGAATTGCTTGAGCTCATGAGTTCAAGACAAGCCTGAGCAAGAGTGAGACCCCATCTCTACTAAAAATAGAAAAATTAGCCAGGCATCATGACACCTCTAGTCCCAGCTACTAGGGAGGCTGAGGCAAGAGGCTCACTTGACCCCAAGAGACTGAGGTTGATGTGAGCTATGATGATGCCACAGTGCTCTACCCAGAGTGAGCCTCTGACAGAAAGGAAGGAAAGGAAGGAAGAAAAGAAGGAAGGAAGAAGGAAGGAAGGAAGAAAAAAAAAAGAATAAAAGTTGAAGGAAAGCTTTGACTCCTCAGATTTAGCTGCAATGGTGGAGATTAACCAAGCTGTCCAGAAACTGTTCATGGTCCCTGTTTTTGACACCCTGTTTCATTCCAATGTAACCCTAAGCCCTGAATAATTTAACTGAGCTATCTTCTCCTTCTTAGTCCTGTTACCACTGCCCTGGTCCTCACACTCTCACCTACACAACCACAATAGCATCCCACTATCCTGATAAGGGTCACGGCCCTCAGAATGCATTGCTATCACAGAAACCTGAAGGATATAGTTAGATGTCAATATTTTTGTGTTACTCTCCTGTATAAAATTTTTCAGTGGCTCCCACTGCTGAAAGGCATAAGCCCAGACTCCTTAATGTGATATACAAGACTTTCGGAAGCCTTGTTCTGTCGTTTCTTGCCACTCTCTGCCCAGCAATCTACCCTCCACCAACATCAAGCAAGTGAGAGCCCCCTGCATACTCAGAGTTGTCTGTCTCCTCAGCTCAAAACACTATTAATATCACTTCTCCCATCCCCTTGTTCATTGTTCACCTGTAAGTCTCAGCTCAGACACAGCTTCCCAGAAAACTTTTTACTGTCCCAGGTCCTATTAGATACCCCTCCTCTAAGCTTCCACAATCCTCTTTTGCCTGTCTTTACCATTGCTCTCACCACATTCTATTTTCACAGTTAACTCTCTTGCTTCCTTTTCTGTGAGAGCTTCTTGAAGACAGGGATCAGATATTATTCATATTCGGGACTTTGGCACTTGTTATGAGTTGATTTGTACCCTCCCCAATGTGACCTTATTGGAAAATAGGGTCACTGCAGATGTAATTAGTTAAGATGAGGTCATACTGGAGCAGGGTGGGCCCCTCATCCAATATGATTGACATCTTTAGAAAAGGGGGAACTTGGACACGGACAACAGGGACAATGCTACATGAAGATGAAAGCAGAGGTCAGAGCAGTTCTTCTACAAGCCAAGGGACAAGATTTCAGCCAACACACAAGTTAGGAGAAGAGGGATGGAACAGATTCTTCATCACAGTCCTGAGAGGAAACCAACCCTCCCAATGCCTTGATCTCAAACTCCTGGCCTCCAGAACTATAAGACAATACACTTCTGCTGTGTAACTCACCACACTTGTGGTGCTTTGGTTAGCCCTGGCTAACCAACATAGCCCTGGAACATACTACGTTCCTTGAACATACTAGGGGTTCAATAAGTAAATAAATTAATCTCTTCCGGTTGTTAATTATGCACACAGCAATGTTAAAAGATATTTTTAAATTGTCCTTTTTCAGCCCTGACGTTAAAGAGGGATAGAAATACAGTTAAAAATAACATGAAGTTGACAAGCATTTCCTCCTTATAGCCTTAAGGTTAGCTGGTGAAAGGACAAGAGGCATCATCATCATCATCTTGGTCATCACCATTGGTGGTGAAGACCAGAAGATCCACTTCCTAGAAGGTGGTAGGTGGATTGTCCCAAAGAGCAACTTCATGACATTCCCTATATGAAAATAGACGAACCACAAATATCCAGGGATCTGTCATAATCTATCCCACTCTCAGATCTAAATGGTTTGAACCAGCGATTCTCCATCAGGCAGTTGGATAAATTTCTGTGGGTGCTCAGCAAACTGAATGCAGCCTTCATTTCAGCATCTCAGCCTGTCTGCACGTCAGGATTCCTTAGGAAGCATTAAAGTACCTAAGCCCTACCTGGCATTAAATCAGGATTTCCATGAGTCAGTCTAGTTTTTCTTTTTCTTAGTTCAGTATGTTTATCATTTGTTATCTATTTAGTCTGGGCATGGCGATTCACACTTGTAATTCCACTTTGGGATACGAATGTGGGAGGATCCCTTAAGGACTGTGTTCAAGACTGGCTTGGGCAACATGGCAAAACCCCTGTCTCTACAAATAAGAGAAGTAAGTTGGGCATGGTGGTAAGCTGTAGTCCCAGCTACATGGGAGGCTGAGACAGCAGGATTGCTGGAACCCAGGAATCCCAGGTTGCTGTGAACTACAATCCTGTCACTGCACTCCAGCCTGGGAACAGAGCAACACCAAAAATAATTATTTAGCACAAGAATCATGGCGCTCAACAATTATAGATTGTGAATAATTTACATACAGCCAATTATGTAAAGGAGAGGAACAAGGAAATAAATGAATCTCTTAAGGATGTCAGGATTCTCTGAATTCACAAGGAATAATAATTCTAAGACACTCACCTGTGGTTCTCACCTTGGGCCAGATACTCAATTTCCTTAAGTATCTGACTTTTTCCACATCCTGATGATCCTTCATACATTAGAATTCGGCTGCAGTTAGACATCAAAAACTCCTTCATAATACACATGAAGTATTTGATCTCCTTATCACGTCCTATTGTTTCAAATTTTTTATAAAAGATCAAACTCAATCAATATAAAATAGTCTAGAGATATAAAAAAGCATATAGTGACACCGTTTTTAATAATATCCTTGGAATTTTCACAATATTGTTCAAGGACTTTCTGGAAACCTTGTATACTCTTAAAATATAAAAAATTTTCTTCTAGAGCTTTCTACTTACAAAGCAGTTATATACATACATACATATTATATATATATATATATATATATTTTTTGAGACAGAGTCTTACTATATTGCCCTCTGTAGAGTGCTGTGGCATCACAGCCCACAGCAACTCCAAACTCTTGGGCTTAAGTGATTCTCTTGCCTCGGCCTCCCGAGTAGCTGGGACCATAGGGGCCCACCACAACGCCCAGTTTTTTTTTTTTTTTTTGCAGTTTTTGGCCAGGGCTGGGTTTGAACCCGCCACCTTCAGCATATGGGGCTGGCGCCCTACTCCTTTGACCCACAGGCGCCGCCCCACGCCCAGCTATTTTTTGATGCAGTTTGGCCAGGGCCGGGTTTGAACCCTCCACCCTTGGTATATGGGGCTGGCGCCCTCCTATTTTCTCGTAGTTGTCGTTATTGTTTAGCAGGCCTGGGCCGGGCTCGAACCCACCAGCTTCAGGGTATGTGGCCAGTGCCCTAACCACTGAGCTATGGGCACCGAGCCTGGTTTTATATTTTTATTTGGTTACCACAAGCTGTGAGGGAAAGTGTTCTTTCAATGCTCATTATAACGTTCATTTAATTATTATATAGAAAATTGAGATTTGCTTAGCTTGTACAACCAGGAATTAAACCAAGGCATGTAACCCAAAGTTTGTTTGCTTTTCCTCTTTATTTCTTTTCTTTTTTTCATACAACGCACTAGAAGTAATCTGTAAACTGTTATAATAGGGAAAAAAATTATCATAGTTAGGGTTTATATATTGAACAATTATAGATAAAACTTGTTTTCTGATTCTGCAGCAAAAGAAATTTGCCCTCTATAAATGAAAATTATATTTATGTCAGGGCTAGTAAAAGCATTAACATTGGTAAGAAAATTCAGTTGCCCTCAAAAATCATGTATAGGTTATTTCTATCATATTAGCAAACTAAATTTTTACTAAAAATACATTATAGTTTTTTTTCTGATTATAGAACAGACATATGTTCATAGTAAAAAAATATGGGAAACTTGACAAAGGAAAAGAACAAAATAAAAACTACCTTAGGTTATAGTTATTTTATATATATATTTTTTTAAATACAATGTTTATCCTGGATGAAATGTGAAACTCAGCTCATAGTCTTTGTGACCTAATTGAGAGGAAGAACTATAATTTCAAAGCAGTGAACAATTTCTATAAAAAGACTTGGAAAATCATTGAGGGCCAACTTTTCCTTCTCTGCTGTGTGGATGGCTGGAAGGCCTGTTCTATTGTCCACTGACAGAGCAAATACATATCCAGGTATTATGTAACTTCTTTGTTGAAAACTAGGACTGTTCATCCAAGTGTAGCTATTTTATAAAAAGAACCTTAGTGCTTTGCTTGGTCATATAAGTTTCTAGGTATAGTGTAGTGAGAATTACTGTTCAGATTCTATTGCTTCTTTTTGGCAAAATAGTCCCTTTCTAAACATGAATTTGAACTTCAGTTTTGTGAGATGGGTTCTTCTTCAGCCTGAGGATCACGTAGGAATGCAGAAGATGAGGCTCAAGAAGCTATTAGTAAATTTCTTAGCTTTTTGGGCTCTATTCATAAAGAATATATACAGGTAAAGTGTCACAGATTGGGCCGGGTGTGGTGGCTCCCCCTGTAATCCTAGCACCCTGGGAGACCAAGGCAGGCGGGTTGCCTGAGTTTAGGAGTTTAGGTTAGATGCTCATCATCTTGGTCATCATCACTGGTGGTGAAGACCAGACGATCCAACAAGAATCGTCTTTTTCATTTAAAGTGAGATCAGCCTGAGCAAGAGTAAGACCTCGTCTCTAAAAACAGCCGGGTGTTGTGGCAGGCACCTGTAGTCCCAGCTACTTGGGAGGCGGAGGCAAGAGAATCGCTTGGACCCAAGAATTTGAGGTTGTTTGAGGTTTGAGTGACCCCCTGGTACTCTACCAGGGGTGATAAAGTGAGACTGTCTCAAAAAAAAAAAATGTTATAGATTATCTTTAGCTGGATTCTAAAATGAAGATAAGTATACTTGACTTGAAATACATGCACCTTGTTTCTATAAAAACAAGGCCCTGGGCGGCACCTGTGCCTCAAAGATGTAGGGTGCCGGCCCCGTATACCAGAGGTGATGGGTTCAAACCCGGCCCTGGCCAAAAACTGCAAAGCAAACAAACGAACAACAATAACAAAAAAAAAAAAAAAAAAAAAGGCCCTAATATCTGGGACTTTCATTTTTTGACCCTGGAAAGCCAGTATTGTTACTTAGGGTTTTGTTGTCATCTATGTTATAATTTCATTTATAGGAGCATTTGTAAAAGAAGGGTAATCCCTAATAATATGTTTTTGGCTATAGCTTTAAGGAAAGGCATGTAGGCCTGATTTTTACTTCAAACTAGTAGAATCAGGGCAAAAATACAAATAGCTCAGACTGAGAAATGTATGCACATTGTATCAATGGGTTCTAGTGTGACCGTCATGTTGGGTCTGCAGTCCTGTAGAAAAGTCAGGGTTCCACTTACTCTCAGTTATTATCATAATAGACACATCTTGGGATGGAAATTAAGGCTCCAGAAGACAGTAAGAGTGGGTATTGCTTTCCTTCTCTAGCTTTAGGAGTTTAGGAATCTGGTCTACAAGAGGTGGCTTACTTGAAGACTGTGAAAACTACCTGAATGAAGTGAAAGTAGGGCATTTCTGCTGGCCCAAGTGTTTTTTCTTTTTTTTTTTTTTTAGAGCCAGAGTCTTATTTTGTCACCCTCGGTAGAGTGCTGTAGCATCACAGCTCACAGCAACCTCCAAATCCTGGGCTTAGGTGATTCTCTTGCCTCAGCCTCCCCAGTAGCTGAGACTACAGGCAGGCGCCACAACGCCCGGCCATTTTTTTGTTTAGCAGTTTGGCCGATGCTGGGTTTGAACCCGCCACCTTCGGTATATAGGTCCGGCGCCCTACTCGATGAGCCACAGGCGCTGCCCTGTTTTGTTTTGTTTTTTTAATTACCAGAGGAAAGTGCAAACGCAGTTCCCCACTACCACAAATTATGCAGTCGAGTTTCCCACATTTGGGGAAATCGCAGGGGTCAGCACATCTGGAGTGCCGTTGGATAAGGCTCACCCTGGGAAAACCACCTTTGTGAGCATGGTATCTGCCCTGCCAGGTAAGTATACCAAATGTCTTTTTTGAAGTTCTGGAACTATTGTTTTCCTGTAAGCTCTGCTGACACCAGCATTCTGGGCTAACATTTCTCCAAAATGTGGCACAGAGCCTTCTCTGAATTGCCCTAACATAGTGATGACCAGTATTTAATTTATGATGAGATTTTCTAGTGATGTTCAGGTCTAATAGAAGAAAATTACAAGGGTACTCTCCAAATTACAGATGGCTGCCCTCGGAATCCTCGGGCCAGTCTTCACAGGCTCTCTCTCTCATAGGGAGTATCCCTGCCCCATTTAGCTCTATTTCCCTGCCTAATCTTGAGTTAGCTTTCATATGATAGGGTTCCTATCACCAAGAATCACAAAAACATCACTTCCAGATAGATTGCAGACTTAAATGAAAAAAGTAAAACAACATTTCAGGGAAAAGAAGCTAGGAAAAAATCTTTATGACTTTTGGGTGAGGAAATATTTCTTAAAAAGTATGAAAATCACTAGCAATAAAATAAAAAAACTGATAAACTGGGCTATATTAAAATTAAGAACTCTGTTCAAAGCAGGTGTGGTAGCTCATGCTTGTAATCCCAGCACTCTGAGAGGCTGAGGCAGGTGAATTACTTGAGTTTATGAGTTCAAGACCAGCCCGATCAAGAGCAAGGCCCTGTCTGTACTAAAATTATAAAAAGTAGCCAGGTATAGTAGCAGGCACCTGTAGTCCCAGCTACTTGGGAGGCTGAAGTAAGAGGATTGCTCAAGCTCAAGAGTTTGAGGTTGCTGTGGGGTCTGATGCCACGACACTCTACTGGGGGCAACAGAGTAAGACTCTGTCTCAAAAAAAAAAAAAAAAAGCAGCTCTGTTCATTAAATAAGGTATGAGTAAAAAGGTAAGTACAGAGTGGGAAAAGTGAGGGATTGGACCAATTTCCAAAATATGTAAATAATTCCAAAAGATATATAATAAAAATATAACCCACTTGAAAAACAGGTGAAAGATTGTACAGATATTTTTTGAAAGAAGGTGTCCCATGGCCCATAAATATATAGAAAGAAGTTCAACCACATCAGGGTAATACAAATGGAAACCATAGTAACGTATCACTATACCCCCCAAAGATAAAAGAATTATTAAAATCATAAAGACTGATAAAAACAAGTTGTTGGCAAAGATGAAGAAAAACTGAAACTATTACAACAGTGTTGATCAGAATGTACAAACTCTTTTGAAAACCATTTGGCACAATTTATCAAAATTGTAACCTTTGTTCCCAAAACTTCACTCCTACATGTGGACTCAACAGCTCACCAAAAGACTTGTGCAAGAATATTTATGTCAATAAGAACCTAAAACTTTACAACGACTGAATGAATAAATTATATATTTATAAAATAAGAAATACTGCATAGTAATGACAAAGAATGAATTACAGCTACACCCAACAATACGGATGAATTTCCTAACACACCATTGAGTAAAAGTAGGTATAAGGTGTCTATAATTTTATAATGCTTGATTTCTTCTATATAAATTTTGAAAATAGGCATAAGTAACTTAGGGTGTTAGAAGTCTATGGGTAAAGGCAGTGGGAGAGAGCACGTAAGAGTTCTTAAAGTATGGCTATTTTTCTTTTTCTTGACCTGGATGATGATTAATTGCCATTTTGTGATAATTCATTAAGCAGAATATCCACCATGGGTAAATGGGTGTATTTTTCCTGCATGTTTTCTTACAGTTCTATAAAGAAACTGAAAATCAAGGCTTACTACCTACCCAGCAAAGGGTAACCCTCATTTCTGTTGCACATGAGGTACGCCATACCAAACATGCTGAAGAAGAGAAAAAAAGAACAGATGTGAGATTCAAAACAGAAATATCAAGAGTGAGAGTGACTAGTTCTTAGTGCCCAGAAAGCCTCCTTTCCAATCTCTAAGAAGAGTCTAAGAGACTCTTCAGTCTCTAAGATAGCTCCGACTCAGGAGCTGTCAACGCCAGAGGAGAATGGAGGTTTGCCTTGGTAGTAGAGCATCCCAGCAACTTACATAGCAGTTGTTACATGACACCTTGTTCAATAATGCTAGCTAAGTCCGCTTTGGGAGGACAGCCCCTTCCTGGGGAGACCAGACCCCTAATAGATGACCCACATGACTTGTATGTGCTGCAGGTCTCGCATCTGAGAGGTTCCACCAATGACTCAGACAATGCAAGCTCACCTTTGTTGAGCACATGCTATGTATCTGGCAAGTTCCAAGTGCTTTTTATGTATCATTTCCTTTAATCCTGACCAAAACATTACCCAGAAGTACTACTATTATGTCCATTTTGCAAATGACAAAATTGAGATACAGAACGTTTAACTTGCCGGAGATCCTATAGCTAGTGTTGCCAGAGGATACTGACATAGCTAAGCCGGGGTTTTATACGCTTGCCCACTACATAAGATACATTCTCTCTCTCTTCTTTTCTTTCTTTTTCCTTTTTTCCCCTGAGACAGAGTCTCATTCTATTGCCCAGGCTAGAGTATAGTGGCATGAGCTCCTTACAGCCTTGAACTTCTGAGCTCAAGAAATTCTCCTGCCTTACCCTCTCCAGTAGCTAAGGCTAGAGGTGCGAGCTACCAGACCCAGCTAATTTTTTTGTTTTAATCTTTGGTATAGACACGGTCTTACTATTTTTCCCAGGCTGGTCTTGAACTCTTAGCCTCAAGCCACCCTCCTACCTCAGCCTCCCAAAGTGCTGTGATGATAGGCATAAGCCACAACGCCCAGTCAATGCTATCTCTTAAAAGGAGCCTTTTAGTCAGAATGAATTCTTTCCCTCTCTGTAACACCATGCTACTTTGTTATGCCTCTCTTACAGCACATATCAAAGTCTTCCATGTAACACAGAGCTAATTTTGTAAGACCAGGGAAGAGGCTTGAAAAATGCTTGTGCACTGAGCCTACTCTCTCTTGCTCCTCTGATATGGCTATGACAACATGCCCAATGGAGGATGAGATACACAGAGACAAATTGCCCTACTTATGTCAGCCATACTGCCCCAGTTATCTCAGATAAGGCAGTCTTGGCTCGGCCAACATTCTGTTAAACTGCAGGCATGGGAATAAAACCAGGAAACATCAGTAAGATCCAGCCAAGATCAATAGAACCTCACGTATTTGTGATATAAACAAATGTTTATGGTGCAAACCACTGAGGTTTCATGGTTGCCTGTAATACCACATCACCGCAATAATTCGAATCTTGGCTCCATTGGTTACGAGAGCTAAGAGCAACCACAGAGAAGCCATTTAACATCTCTGAGCCTCTTTTTTTTTTTAATTTATAGAATGGAGGGCAGCACCTGTGGCTCAGCGAAGGGCACCAGCTCCATATACCGAAGGTGGTGGGTTCAAACCCGGCCCTGGCCAAACTACAACAAAAAATAGCCAGGCATCATCAGTAAGATCCAGCCAAGATCAATAGAACCTCACGTATTTGTGATATAAACAAATGTTTATGGTGCAAACCACTGAGGTTTTATGGTTGCCTATAATACCACATCACCGCAAGCACCTGTAGTCCTAGCTACTTGGGAGGCTGAGGCAAGAGAATTGTCTAAGCCCAAGAGCTGGAGGTTGCTGTGAGCTGTGATGCCACAGCACTCTATTGAGGGCTACAAAGTGAGACTCTGTCTCTAAAAAAAAATTATAAAATGCAGATAATAATTTCTACCTCGTATGGTGGATATTAAGACTAAATTGTATACTTTAAGGTAAAATGTCTAACGTTTAATAAATGCCCACTAAAAATTATTATGCATTTATTCAAACAACACTTCACTGCTGGCCTAGGGATGCCAAGCACAGTGCTAAGCTTCGAGAATGCAAATGTGAATATGAAAGACACCTGGAACTGACTGTAGCCCTGATCCTGTTATATGATCCTTAAAGACCTAGATTCTACCTTGCTAATATCAAGAGCAATAACTTCCTGCTTTCCATGCTGTTCATTTACTCATCCATACATTTACACATCATTACTGAGGACTTGTTATATGTTAAGCACTGAGGATATACGACATTAGACAATTAAGTTTGTCAACTCATCCTAGAAAGAAGTGCTACATACCTCATTGCTGAATTTCACTACGGTCACCTTTGAGGTAGTCCCCTTGGGAAGCTATACAGTGACACCAGTGCCTGGTCCACACTTCAAAGCAACTTTGGAACTCTTTTTCTGGAATAGCCATCAGAACTGTTGTTGTATAAGGTCTGACAATTAAGTTCACAAGCTCATCCTATGAAAAGAGCTTTAAAGACGCTGGCATAAGGGCATAGCTTCCCACAGGGAATAGTTCAAAGGTGACCGTAGTGATATTCAGCAATGAGGTATGCAGCACTGTTTCTAGGAGGAGTTCACAAATTTAATTTTCTCACTTTTGTAAGAATGAACAAGAAATGATTAGTATCGTCAAAGAGCTCACGGTGTAATAACTGAAAAGCACACAAGTCAATGACCGTGACATGGCACGGTGCCTGCTCTAACAGAGGCGTGTGCTATAGGGTCACACAGAAGAGGAAGATCTGGCCCGCCCGTTAGGGATGGGGGCGGGGGTTCCATGGATACCCTCCTAGAAGAGTAGATCCTGGAGGGGGGTTTCAAAAATTGACTGTGGTTTTCACAGTGGACCAGGGACAGAGTGGGTGCTGCTGAGGACAAGCTACTTAACCCAGAAGAGGGGGCATAGAAGGTGTTAAAGTTGGAAAGGCAGGTGGTTACCAGACGTTGTCAGAGCAAAGGTTTTCATTCAAACCCTATCATGAAAATGACTGGGAGCCACAGAAGGCTTCGGGGGCATATATTTCTCTAAACACCTAGAGGAAAAATACTGTCTTATACTTTTGTGGGGGGGTGGGAATGGGGTGTTGCAGACCCCGGCTGAGTTCAAAGCCACCAGCCCTAGGGCATGGGGCGGATGCTGAAACCAATGAGCTACAGGCGCTTAGCCTGTCTTATACTTTTTTTAACCTTAACAATGTCTGGGTATCCAGTTGGTGTAATCAGTAAATATTTAATGATTGATGATTGGGTCTATCTGGGTACAAATAGATACTCAAACGGAAAGATTCTCTGTTTTGTTTACACATCCTTTGAAGAATCACTCTCAGGTTCCCAAGCCTGAGGGGAGAATGGAATCTTCCACTGTGCTGTAATATCAGAAAGATGAAGGGAATATGAAGGATTTTGAAGTCTGGGCCTTGATCTGGAGAAAGAAGAGATTTCAAGTTCATAAACTGGTTTTGAATTTCAAATGGGTGACTGATTGCTCTGCTGGCATGATTCTCCTCTTCTTTATAAAACAGACTGCAAAAGTAATGCCCCACACTCACACTTTCTCATTAAGGCCCAAACACTGATAGACTGGTCCAAAATCTCCAACACCTTTCATAACTTTCTTTGGAAGCTCTTTAAAAAAGTAGGTTGGTAGGTTGCTGCCATTGTAGGTGACAGAGTCGCAAGTCACAATTCCTGGGTAGTACATCATCATCCTGGCAGCTATATTGACTTTTTGACCAATGACTGTAACAGAAAGGAGAAAGTCAAAAATCAGGGGAAAAACAGCCATGGACCTGAGTATAATCTGAGGCAAACTGTCCCCAGATAGCATCTTATGTTTACTCCCTCAGCCTCTCATCGATGACCCACAAATCTGGCCTTCAACTACCCATATTCAGCCAATGACTATTAAAAAATAAGCAGGGAGTAGCCGGGCATTGTGGTGGGCGCCTGTAGTCCCACCTACTTGGGAGGCTGAGGCAAGAGAGTCACTTAAGCCCAGGAGTTAGAGGTTGCTGTGATCTGTGTGATGCCACGGCACTCTACCGAGGGCGATAAAGTGAGACTCTGTCTGTACAAAAAAAAAAAAAATTCAGGGAGTTCATTCAATCAGCCATAAGCAAATTTTCTACCTTGCCTGGGAGGCCGAGAGAATAATCTGCTCGGGGCCTTGTATGGGGGGTGGTCCTGTAGGTGGGATGGCCACAGGCCTGAGGTCTCTCAGGTAAGGCATAGCTGGTCTTCTGCTACAAGGTGTGCAAGCACAAGCTTAGGCCTAAATAAGTTGCAAAATTGTGTCTGCATGCTCCTGTGCATAAACCTTCATTGGCTGATTTATCAGGATATAGTAACAGGGCTGAAAAGAGTGTGCAGTTTTGAAACCGTACTGTACCTCTAACCTACTTACTAGGTGCAAATTACTGGGCAAATTGCTTTAACTCTTCATACCTCCATTTCCTAATCTATAAAATGGGATGATTATAGTATCTATCTCAAAGGGTAGTTTATGAAGAGTGATAGTTAATTCACAGTATTTATCACTTTGAACAGTGCCTGGCTGCTTGTAAGCCCTAAGTTAACATTACTACACATTAGGTATGAGATGTTTCACTTTAACATAACTTGAATACTTTCTTTTCTTTTGTTTTCTTTCTTTCTTTTTTTTTTTTTTTGTAGAGACAGAGTCTCTCTTTATCGCCCTTGGCAGAGTGCCGTGGTGTCACAGCTCACAGCAACCTCTAGCTCCTGGGCTTAGGTGATTCTCTTTGCCTCAGCTTCCCAAATAGCTGGGACCACAGGTGTCCGCCACAACACCCAGCTATTTTTTGATGCAGTTTGTCTGGGGCTGAGTTTGAACCCGCCACCCTCGGTATATGGGGCCAGTATACTCACTGAGCCACAGGTGCCGCCCAAACTTGAACACTTTCTAATCAAGATATTCCTTTTAAACTGTGCATTATGGAGACATTTGATCATATAATAAAGCATAATGTCACCAATCTCCATACTTGCATCACTTATGCCAACAGCTGTTCACTTCTGGCCAATCCTGCCCCATCTTCACCTGTCAACTCCCCATCCTCTGTTTTTTTGAGGAATATCTCAGACACTGTATCATTTATGACATAACTATGTCAGTAAAAATTTTAGATGTATTCAGGATTTTAGATGTGTCATTGCTAAACATTTTAAGAGGAATGAAGAGAGAAGCAATAGTAAGGGTCATGAAATCTGGAGATAACATCTACTTATTACTACTCTCTTTTGAGAGTATCATCTTTCAGTAATGCCAATAGTCATAATTTTTCAGAGATGCCAATATTCATAATTTTTCAGTAATGCCATATTTGTAATGGTTAAGCAATCCGAACTATTCCAGGAATTAAGAGGAGGAACTGTTTAATGTTAGCAGGAAGCTATTATAAAAGCCCCTCAGTCCATGAGCATCTGGTCTACCACTGCTCCCAGCCACCCTGCCAATGACTATGCATTTCTTGTTCTCATACCCAACCCCAGAGATGCACATTTTTGCAAAGCACTAAACTGTCAATGGGCAAAGCTGTCATGGGAAGCTACATGGTTCCATCAGGAAGACAGTAAACCTTCTGGGGGTCCCACAAGGGCCAGTGGGAAGGCACCGTGTTTGTTGAAAGACAAGCAGAGATGAGCTGGCTCAGCACACCTGTGTACTCGTGTCTCACAGAGTGTCCGACGATCCCACAGAAGACAATCCCGCTGGCAACGCCGATGGATACAGTGCTGGCGCCAGGAACAGGAGAGTGATGGGGAAAGAGAGAAAAGTAATGAGCACAGAGAAAGTGGGCAGGGTGGGGAAAGGAAGGCTGGGGTGGGGAGGGGCGGGAAGGGATGTCCTGTAAAGAACTCTCTTTCCACTGGGATTTGTTTATGACAATTGTACAGTCTGAGATGCACGACTAAGTTCTTAGTTCTTCTTTCCTATTCCCTGCGTGCCCCACTCGCCTCCCTTCTCCTTCAAAAGCATCAGCAGCCACCAAGAGGAATGAGGGTCGATACTCACTGGATTTTGTGGACCTGAGAGCAGAAGTCAAATATATCCACAGCACTTTCCAGAGCATGGGTGACCTCATCCGGTGCCTTTTCTCCGGGGAAACCAAAGACACAGAGGAAGGAGCAGCCCTGCGAGGGGGAGAGTCAGCAAACACAGCAGGCGGAGGGAGGGTGAGCTTCAAAATGGGCCAGCCTGAAGCCCTAACTTGGGGGCAAAAGTCCCAATTTGCTTCCCAAAATTGGCAGCAATTTTCACGTTCTGCATCAGATTGCATCATGAGTCCTCTCACACCTATTTTATTTTCAGTCAACTTTGTATTAACTTCTAGTGCAGTGTCAACAGTAGGGCTTGAGCCCTTGAAAGGGGTTTGCTTTTGCTCCAGAAATAATGAGTTGCACTGAGCCGTTTGTGGGCCCTCTCTGGCCTTCTGTCTCCCCGGGCTGAGGTCTTTCCTGTTGCAAGGTGCTAAGTTAGTGAAGCAGCATCACAGAGCAGTGGAAAAGGCACCAGCCCTGGAATCGGAAAATCTGTGTTCTCAGGCCCCTTCCCAACTGTGGAAACTTGGATAAGTCAGTTATACTCAGTGAACTTCAATTTATCAACCTGAAAATAGATATAATACAGACCTCATGTAGAGGTGTTTGGGGCCACTAAAAGAATTCATATTATATGTATTAAAGAAGATTTGAAAACTGTAATAACAGTTGCTATTATTATTCTTAGCGATAAAGGCTTAAGCTGAAAAGGGTATAAAGCTAACTGCTCTAACCAGGGGTGGGGAACCTGTGGCCTTCTGGATCCGTGAGTGCAGCCTTGTATTCTTGGTATCACTCAAAAACTTTACCTTGGTCAGATGCTGTTGTCTATAAGAAAAGGGCATAGTGAATAAAAGGTGATGGTTTAAAAATTTGAGGTTTTGACATGTTATATCCTGATGAGATGCAAAAGAACACTAAAATACTTCAATTTTTTCAATCCTGTCCAAAAGAATTTGATTAAGTGTCAGATCCTAAAAGAGGTTAGGCTGTGTCCTTTCTTTGTTTGTTTATTTGTTTTTGAAACAGTCTCACTCTGTTGTCCTGGCTAGAGTGCCATGGCGTCATCATAGCTCACAGCAACCTTCAGCTCTTGGGCTTAGATGATTCTCTTGCCGCAGCCTCCCAAGTAGCTGGGACTACAGTTGTCTACCACAACGCCCAGCCATTTTTTTGTTGCAGCCACCATTCTTGTTTGGCGGGCTGGGCTGGATTCGAACCTGCCAGCTCAGGTGTACTTGGCTGGCGCTTTAGCCCGTTGAGCCACAGGTGTCGAGCCAAGTGCTCTGCTCTTAAGATACAATGTTAGTATATGATTTTCGTATATGTGCTGCCAAAGCAAGCACTGCTCTTTTTTTAAATTTTATTTATAATCAGCAGTTTATTGTTTTGAAGTCAATCTCATAAACACAAACATAGTGACTTTACAAATTCTTTAAACGGAAGTACTTATATCCTGATCCTAAAGCATCCTGTAATAGATTACAGTAAAAACAATGTTAAGGTAAAAAAGATCTCCCAGTGATAGAAAACTTAACAAGACAAAAAACATTCCTATAAAGTTAACAATAAAAAACACTGTAAAAAAAGCACCCATCCCTTTTCTTTATTAAAAAAAAATCACCAGCTCATGTAATTTGTCAACTAATAAAAAGCATAAATGAAGTAAAATATTAATTTTTAAAATATCTGACACCATAATGGTCATATTCAATTTTTTTAATATTTTAACTTTTAGATTACTTCAGTATTAAACACCCAGCTTTCTCAGGAAGCTCTTGCACCCAGGTATTGTTTTGGCTGTATAAAAATCAATAATCCTGTTTTCCTTCTTTCTCTCTTTTTTTTAAAAAAGCAGAATAAAGATATAATTCCCTTAAATAACACTTATTTTGGGTGGCACTTGTGGCTCAGTGGGTAGGGCGCCAGCCCCATATACCGAGGGTGGCAGGTTCGAACCTGGCCCTGGCCAAACTGCAACAAAAAAATAGCCTGGTTTTGCAACCTCAGCCTCCCTAGTAGCTGGGACTACAGGCGCCCACCACAACTCCTCTGGTACAGGAATGACTTCTGCCTAAGTCCAGGAGTTGGAGGTTGCTGTGAGCTGTGATGCCACAGTACTCTACCAAAGGCGATAAAATGAGACTCTGTCTCTAAAGACAACAACAACAACAAAAAAATCCACTCATCTTATTAAGTATCTTCCATTTTGCTTCATTACCAGAGACTGTTTTTAAGAACTAGATCTTTCTATGTCCATTTTTATTTTTATAACAACTTTCTTATTTGCTTATATTCATGCAGAAAATATGCAGATAGACAGATTTAAAGAAAATAAAAATTATCCAGTATCATACCTTCTGCCCAACACAAAAACAAGATTATACACATTTCCTTCCAGTCTTTTTATACATTTACACAGCATTTTAAAACAAGTACTGTAAAATTCTTACATATTCCTTCTTTCATTTCATAATATAGGAGCAACCATTTCTTCAGGACATCGAAATATTATGTGAAAAGGAACCTTTGGTTGGCTAATTCGTGATCGAATTATTACTAACTAAAATTTATCCCCAAATGTTGAGTACTTGGATTATTTTAAATATTTGCCATTATAACATTATTATATGCCCTTTTTCATACAAAATGTTTTGTATCTGATAAATTTTTAAAGCAAAATTCCCAGGACAACCCAGCACAAAGTATGTTAAGTATTTTTAAGCCATTTGATGCATTTTACCACATTGCCCTCCAGAAATATTTTACCAATTTACAGTCATATCAATAAATAACCAGAGTCCCATTTCTTCCTCATATTCCATGGGCAACATAGGAAACTGGGTATCACCTATAAATAAACTTTTATTGTTGCAAATTTAATAGACAGAAGAATGGTATCTTTTTGGAGTTTTTTTCTAAAATATAAAAATTTTCCCCACATTTTCTGGTCATTTCCTTTTCTTCTGTATTCTTAAACCATTCAGGTCTCTTAGAAGTGTCTCATACACACAACATGTTGTCTTTCTTGCCACAGGCAAGGGCATGAAAGCTGCATGTCTTTCCCATGTTTTTCAAATTAAGCCAAACTTTCCCAAGCAACTGGAGTTAGAAAGCCTTCTTCTGGGCAGCCAAGCTATTTTAATGTCTTGGTAATAAAACAGAAAACTGGGCCATATTCTTCAGATTATGGAGGGTTTCTGACCATTCCATGGACCCTATCTGAGGAACGGTGGTGAGAAGTAAACTTTTGGCTTTACTGGCATTTTCTTTCAGGGTCTTTAAGACCTGGTTCGTGGAAACTGCTTCCTCTTGCTCCTTCCAGCAATCATAATCTGTTCCCATGGTGATACTTGCATAGCAGATTCCAGTCTCCTTGGCAAGAACCACTTCTGGAACTGTGGTCATGTTGATGACATCCACCCCCCAGGTGCGGAACACGAGGCTGCCTGGGAGCTAAAACGAGCTTCTTCAATTGTCACCATTGTCCCCTTTGAGTGGCACCGGAGTCCAAGCTTCTTAGCAGTCTTGATGAGGACCTCTCTTGTTTTGGGGAAAAACGGCTCAGCCATGGGAATGTGACATACTCCTCTGGTACAGGAATAACTTCTGTCATAGAAGGTCTGAGGCCTCATGGTGGTCCTGTCGATGAACTGATCGATAATGACTATATCATCAGGCTGAATCTCCTCCCTCAAGGAGCCACAAGCTGGCTCCATCCTTCTTCCTTCAAAGCCCAGATGTTTGCCTAGTAGTTGTTTTTTGAAGGCATGATGGTGTGCTGCCTCCCATGCCTTGCAAGCAGAACGCAATCATCATTTTTTATCTTCCCCCAAATTAAGGCATCAGATGGCTTGCCAAATGTAGAATCCACATATTTTTCTGTTCTTCCTTCTAAGATTTCTGGACCACCCAGGCCTGTTCCACCAATTACTCCAGTCTCAGAGGGAAGGACGACTCCTCCTCAACAACCTCATCCATATTCGGGAAACAACGACCAGCCCTCCTGGCCCAGAAGCATCAGTCCTCAGTACAGGCAGTTGCAGACCAGACTGCCCAGGAAACATGTTCAATACCTTCACTGCGGTGGTGGCGACCTTGAGGCCATGTCTGAGCCAGGGAGACGGCAGTGGACAAGTGCACGGGGACTGAGCCCGCCGAAGAGCAACAGCAGGGAGCAAGCACTGCTCTTAAGATACAAAACCACCTGGATGGAGAATAGATTCTCTTGAACACTCCCGTGGTCATTTGTTCACCACCTCATTTCTCTCTGAATTGATGAAGAACAGAATAAAAATCCCTGGGAGGTGGAGATCTGCCCCTTCTCTGCCAGGAATGAAACTGAAAGGGGAGCTGGAGGTGTTGATGGCACGTGGGGATTACTGGAAACAAGCTGCGACAGGCACCTAGACTCTTGGCCCAAAATCCCTGGGAAATACATCACATTTGGGCTGGAGACACGTGTAGAGTAAGAGGTGGGCCAGCATGGTGAGCTCCAAAAGGAAGGGCAGATTTGAATCCCAGCCCACCACTTACTAGCTGGGTGATCATGAGCAAATCTTAATCTCACCTTGTTTTAGCATCTTCATCTACAAAATGAGGATAATAACAAGAGCCACTACTGCTTGGAGTAGCCATGAGGATGAAATGAGTCCACACGTGTGAAGTCGTGATTATAAAGCCTGGCACACACAGAGTGCTGTATCCACCATGTAAGCTATTATTCTTATAAACCAAGACTGATGTTTAGGTTAACTTTCGAGTATCTGTTCCCTCCGTCTGACCAACGTGCTTGACCATGAATACTAACCTCGAACGGTTGGTAGGTTCCTGCCCCTTGCTTCACATTTACCTTGTCAAACATGAAGACTTTATTGATTTGCCCTCGGAAGACCTTCAGGACAGAAGTAATGTGCACGCACGCATCCTGGATGGCCGAGCCTATGACTTCCGCTTTATCTTGATCTTTAAACATCAGGTTCACAAACAAAATTGTCACTGGGCGAAGTTCAGACAAATAACCCCGAAGCTGTTTGTCATCAATCTGCAAGGTAGAGAACAGGTTCTCTTAGCATGTGTCCTTAGCAGTGGATCCTTGCTCCCAATACCACCCCAATCCCTGAAATCATCCCTGGGAGCAAAGTAGCATTTTGAGATTCTCTGGGGAAGCTGAAGTTATCGAAATGTGTGAGGAACAACATGGCAGGGCCAGCCGGCCAGAAGTGAGCAGATGAAAATGGAATGCACTATCAAAATCTCTTCCAACGGGGAATTACGCAATTGCTAACTTTTGGCCAGCAACCACTCCATTACCCCAACTGCTAGCTCCCTTAGGTCAAAATGAGCCATTATAATAAGAGATAGACCCACTGTTCCTCCTGGCTCTCCTATTTTTAACAGTTTAGGGATCAGAATAACATGTTAAATTTAACTTTATATTTTCATAGCCAGATACCTTCTGGAATATTTTCACATTCCATCCGACTCTATCTTCAAATGAAATAAAATCAGCATTATTATCCTCATTTTACCAATTAGATAACTGAGGCATGGAGATGCAATGCAACTTTCCCAAGGTCACATGAGACCAGCCAACCAGAGCCCAAATCTCAACACTCATAGTCTAGCATTTCACCAGCCACATCAGCCTGTGTCTCTGAGGAGGGGGCGGCATATTTCATTTAGTGCCCCTCTTCTCTCCAAGTCTATCTACAACAAGCATAGGGAAAATAGTGTTCCCAAATTATCCCTGTCAGTTATCATTTGTTAAATTAAGGGCACAGTAATCTAGTGGGGGAAATCATTGCACTTCCTCCTCCAAATAGCACAAGAGTACCAGATTCTCTTGACAATGTGAAACACATCTTTCAAATGAAAGAGGGAATTTGTAGAGGGACTAATTCAACGATGCTTCTTATTTGCCTAGGACGGTCCTGGATTCATGCAATTTTATTCATTTCATAAAAGGCGATTTAATAATTTCTAACCCATGTAATAATTTTCTTTGATTTTTCAAATAAATGTATTCAGAAATAATTATAAAATTATTCCATCAGACCACGTTTTCTGAGTTTTGTTTTGGAAAAGAGGACCACAGTATCTTTAAAGATCTCTACTCCTTAGGTGCAGGAGCAGGCCTTGGTAAAACAGAGACAAGTTTGCCTTTTGCCTCCTTTCAGCCCCCTTAATACATGTATCTCTTTACCAGGTGTTGATTATTCCTACCCACAACTTTCCCAGCAAGTCAGAGTCCATCTTATATCCCATTACTATAGATCTTGCTCTCAGCTGGTTGCAACTAAAGAAGCATAATGTGTTATATTTATTAGGAGTGGGGGGGAGAGCAGGGGATGACTTTCTTGAGCTTCCAAAACCTAAAGAGTTGGACAGTTTCAGGCACTAGAGGTAATGTTTTCACACTGAGTTGAAGGTGGGAGGGTGTGTTCTGATACCTCTTCAACCTACCCTATGAAAAAAGATGTCCAATGGTCAGGCTTAAAAAGATTTCCTCCAGTACACAACCATATTTTAACAGGTTTAAACATCAAAACAGGCAAATATTAGGAAAGCACATGGCCTGTACAATGACTGTAGGATTCAGACTGACTGGGGTTCAAATCCTAGGTACATTCATTTTACTTTATAACCTCAGGAAAATTCCTGGTATCCTTCTGGGTCTCAGTTTTCTCATATATAAAATGGGGATAAAATTATCTACCCAGGACCGTGAAGAACAAATACACTAAATATCAGAGGGACTGGCATATGGTCCAAGTGCTAAGAGATGGTTATAATTCACACCGATTAATATGGGTTGAGAGAACCCAGATTTAAGAGAATGAAAAAAGAAAAATTGAAGGGAGTGGTAGGCGGTAAATCTCAAAGCTTAAGATCAAATGTAAGTGAGTTAGAGATTTTGCTATGTGACATGCATAAAGGGTGACCATATGTTCTCATATGCTTGCAACGGCTCTCATTTGCCCAGTTATTTAAGGCAAAAAAGTCCTAAAGGATGCCTGTATCATGATGAAATTATGCATTTCTCCCTTTTTAACTCTTAGAAATATCCTAATTTGAACAATAATTTGGTACTTACCTACCTACACGTAGAGAGCATCTTTTTGTTTATTCAAAAGGAATATTATTAGCTGCTGAGTATTTAAAAATCTTTCCAGCTGTCCAAGATCCCTGACACCCCAAAAGCCAACAAATTCAATCATTAAAATACCTGCTTCAAAATGATTTCCATCACATATTTTTGTAGGGACAATTCCAGTTCAGGATCAGACTCCAGCATGCATGCAAGCCTCAGGATATCTACAAGGGCAGGAGGAGGGGACAGGCTCAGAAAGGGAGGCTGGCTCTGCAGTGCTAGAGAGAGGAGCCTCCCAGTCCCTAGAGCTGTGGTCCTGTCCTTGCAGTTCAGTCAGGAAGCCCTGGGTTACCTACTGGCCAAAAACAGCCAAGAGAAATCCCAAGAGTTCTTAAAGGTTGTACGTTTCCCAAATCGATTGCGTGTAGCTCAAACCTCTGTTCTAATTGTCATCATGCTTTGGGATGTGGGGAGATTTTCGCCTTTGGATTTGACCTAAAACTATTACTACAGGAGATGGGAATGGACAAATGGGGGGATTACAACAGAAGAGAATGGCGACAGTATAAAGAGGATGACAGAGTTGAAAGAGCAATAGGAGATTTATGAGCCTGGCTTCCGAGCTCAGGCTTGCTACCAACTCACTATGTGACCCTGGACAAGTCACTTCACTGTGCTGGTTGTCTCACCTCACCTAGGGGAAAAGCCAGTTGGCTTCACTATCTCAATGTCCCCTTTACTGTAATGGTTGAAGTTTCATGCAATTTCATGCTCTAGTATAGCCTGATAAGATATGGTAGGAATGAGCTATAAGAAATTTTTTAAAAAAGGAGAACTGAGAGGTTTTCAGTGGAGAACAGAATGATAATGTAAAAAATTACTAAATAAAAATGAAAATAGAATCTGAAAGAAATATCAGTTAAGAAACAAATTTAATTGTGAAACTATTTACTGATCAATATATTCAGACAGCAGAGAGAGGAAAGGAGCTACGTATCTGCTATATAACAAAGAACTTAGCTGGTCTTTGTAAATCCTTGGAATTTCCTGAGCAATGAAAGTCTTTGTTATTCATGGTGGGCCCAGACAGCACCTGAGAAAGGGATGGTGACTGGCCGGAAAGACCAACCCTGGTACTTTGAGCCAGCAGAGGAGAAAGGCTAGAGATTGAGTTAGATCATGTGGCTGATTATTCTGAGAGAAGATACCCGAGAAGGGTGAGGTCTGGGAGAACAGGTCTTGTCAAGGAGAGCACAAGGATACACTTGCAGGGTCCTCTCCATGGTGACTGAGCCCTTAGGAATTTATAAACTTAACTTCCTGGAACTTGGAAATTTCCAAGTTCTGTGAAATCCTGTAGTTCTGTGGGGGCTGGACTAGCATCTCCCGCTTGATTCAAACTGGCCAATGAGAAGGGTACCTGTGGGGTGGAACTTTTTGACTGTCAATCAAAAGGGAAAGATCAAGCTAGACGGGGAGCGCGGCCATTTGGAATTCGTCTATGCCGAAAGCTCCCAGCTGGTGAATAAAGCCCTTCCTCTTATAAACATGGTGTTTGGGTGCTCTTTCTCTCCGTTGGGCCTTGTCTTCCTGCAACAATTCAATCAATCATGTCTATGTAATGAAACCCCAATAAAAACCCTGCATCCCAAAGCTCAGATGAGCTTCCCTGGTTGGAAATAATATAGCTGAGCTTCCTCGGGACACAAACTTTTGTGTTTGGGACCCTCCCCAACCCCACTCTATGTGTCTCTTTATTTGGCTGCTTCTCAATTTGTATCCTTTATAACAAAGCCATAATTGACAGTGTAGCACTTTGCTGAGTTCTGTGAGTCCTTTTAGTGAATTATTGAGCCTGAGGGCATTGAAGAAATCCCCAAATTTGTAGGTAGTTGGTCAAAAGTTCAGGTGGCCTGGGGATTCCATAGCCTGCTTGCAGCTGGTATCTGAAGGGAAGAAGTTTGCCAAAGACTCACCTCTGAAATCCTGCACTAACTCCAGATAGTTACCATCAGAATTGCATTGCATTATTTCAGTGCCCAAAAGAAGGCCTGAGGAAACCCCTTACAAAGGCACCCTTAAGAGTTTGGAGATATGATGGGGTAAAATCCAAGAAGAGTCACTGGGCTTTCTCCTTAATCTGGCCTGGGGCTTCTGGGGCTCTTGGCCTTACCCAGTCAGGACCCCTGCAGTCCTCCCTTCCCACCTCATACCGTAACTATTGCAGCTTCACAAAAGTACCACCTACTATTTGTAGTATTCAACATAATCAAGACCTGTACATAAATGAAGAGGAAAAATTATTCGAAGATATTTCTGAGATTTCCAGTTTGGATGAAGAAGTTGTTTTTAGAGAAGAATAAATGGTTGAAAGTTTAGATGTGTCAATGACGGGTGCTTATTTAACGTCCATGGAGATGGCCCATAGAAAACTTTTTTTTTAGATGAATTTAGTGCAAAAGTTTGTTTTAGCATTCAAGACAAAGGACTGGACTGAATTCAGGAAGTTAGGCCAGGACTTGGGTGAGGCAAACAATTTGCTGGACCTTAAGAGTGAGGGCCTCCTTAAATTTTGTCCCCTCGGCTTCTCACTTGCTTAACCTTAGTCATATGATTTGTAGGCATAAGCCACCCAGAGCCACCTGGCAGCACGGCCCACCCCAGTCATATGGAAATTAAGCATGAATGAGTGATTTACTGAGTTAGAAGACTAAAAGGTCAAGGACAGATCCCCAAAGTCACCAACATTTAACAAATGAGAAGGAAACAAAGATAAGGGCATTGAAAATAGGTGGTTCAAGGGGTAAAAGTCAAAGTAGAAAAAAATACTCTTGAACCCAAAGAAAAAGGAGGAGGTATTATCTCGGAAAAGAGAGTAATCTAAGATCAACCACCCAGGATGAGGCCTGAGAAGAGCTTATCTGCTTTGGCAGGTCAATGGTCATTGGTGGCCTTGACATCAACAGTCTTGGAAGATAGAAGAGGACAAGGGTAGAAGCTGGATGTCAAGGGCGTGAGACCAAGGAGCAGGGAGCAGAGGCCCTGAGGCTGTTGCAGTCAGTGTTTATTGGGTGAATAAATGAATGAGAGGATAGAAGAACAGGTTCAAATAAACATACACATTACTGAGAATTTTGTTGATGATGGTTAGGAAGGAGAAGTAGGATTCAAAGAAGCTTTATCTTTTCCTTTATCATGAGGGAGACTTACAAATGTTTGGCAGGTGAGGGAAAGGGGTCAGTACCTAGGGACAGGTGGTGGGCATGATCGGAGTCATACTTAGAATCGCTGTTCTGTGGGGCCCCATAGCTCAGTGGTCGGGTGCTGGCTATATGCTCCGGGGCTGGTGGGTTTGAACCCAGCCTGGGCCTGCTAACCAAAAAAAAGAAAGAAAAAAAGCCAGATATTGTGGCAGGTGCCTGTAGTGCCAGAGGCAAGATAATGGCTTGAGCCCACGAGTTTGAGATTACTGTGAGCTGTGATGCCATGGCATGCTACTGAGGGTGACACAGTGAAACTTTGTCTCAATTAAAGAAAAAAAAAAGAATCGCTGTTCTGGGAATGCAAAGAAGGACCCCTTTGTTGCTGGTAAGGACTGGGAGCCATGTTGAGGAGTCTAGCCACTTGGAATAGAGCTATGGGCATTGGTTTAATGCCACTGGGAAGGTCAAAGGCTCTTGTCCATGGAGGGTACTTACTTTTGTGGTCACCAGGAGGATAATAATCCATGAAAGTCATACACTTTGTGAAAAATTCATCGAAGTTGAAAGTAGGAGGTGGTTTTAAGAAGTTAACCTAAATAAAATAAAGTGAGAATTCTGGAGTTTTCCTGAAGGTTTGACTAGTCCTTAGAGTGTAATTTCTCAGAAAAAAGTTAGGAAGTATGTTTTTGAGTGTCTAGAAAAATAATAAGCAGTGGTTGGAATATTTAAACACTAAAGATCTTCAATTATTAAAATTAAAAATTTTTGGCCAGGCATGGTGGCTCATGCCTATAATCCTAGTGCTTGGGGAGGCCAAGGCAGGAGGATTTCTTGAGCTCAGGAGTTCAAGACCAGCCTGAGCAAGAGTGAGACCCAGTTTCTACTAAAAACAGAAAAATGAGCCAGACATGGTGGCAGGTGCCTATAGTCTCAGTTACTCAGGAGACTGAGGTAGAAGGATCACTTAAGCCCAAAAATCTGAGATTGCCCTTAGCTAAGCTGATGTCATAGCATTCTGATCTGGGCAACAGAGTGAGCCCCTGTCTCAAAAAAAAAAAAAAAAAAAGAAAGAAAGAAAGAATTTTTGTAAAAATTTTTTTCAGATTAATGTGAGGGTACACACAGCTGGGTTATAATGTTTACATTTGTTAGGTAGAGTCTCTCAAAAAGAAATATTTTTTAAAGTCTTTCCAATTAAGGTATTTGTTCAGATCTCAATATTTATTATATATACACAGAGAGCTATGCCAGGGGACTAACCTTTATATTTTTCCACCCTCAGAATTTCATTCTGCTTTTTTTTCCCTTCATAATATTTTAATTCAAGTAAAGCCTCAAGGACAAAGGGGGCTGATGTTCAAGGAGGGGTAAGAGACATCACCAGTAATGAGACTTATCAAGATCATGAACCCCATGATATGATACGCTGAGAATGACACAACCTCATTGCTTTTCTTTTTCATTTTTTTTTAGAGACAAAGTCTGAGTCTCACCCAGCCTGGAGAACAGTGGCATGATCATAGCTCACTGCAGCCTCAAACTCCTGGGTTCAAGTGATCCTCTTATCTCAGCCTCCTGAGTAGCTGGGATTACAGGTGTGAGCTACCATGCCCAATAGAGCCTCACTTCTGCGTTATTCTTGCCAAAACAAAGTGCATACGCATAGACTAAGAAGAAGAAAACAGGAGGCAAAAACCAAATGGAGAGACATTTGACAAAATAGCTGATCAACACTCTTAAGTGTCAAGGTCTTAAGAGACAAGTAAAGACTGAAGAACTGTTACAGACTGCAGGAGACTGAGTAAAAATAACAAAATGCACTGTGCTGTCATCTATAGAATTGGAACTTTCCACTAAGGGCATGAGTCGAAAAACTGGTGAAATTCAATACAGTCTTTTATTAGTGAACTGAATTGTACCAATGTTAATTTCCTGGTTCTGATTACTGCACTGGTTATGTAAGATGTTAATGTTGGGGGAAGCTTGGTGAGAAATATAAACTCTGCCTTATTTTTGCAACTTTTCTGTAAGTCTAAAATTAATTCAAAATTAACACAATTTTTGAAAGTATAAAGAATGACAGATGGGGAGTAGGGTACGGCTTTGGGCCAGGTAGGTCATGCGGCCTAGATGTGCTGGCTTAGGTGGTGAGGACTGTAGCTCGATGCATGGGGACAGCCTCCTGTCCTCCCCAGCACCTCTGGGGATCCTCTGCCTTTGCTTTCTTTCTGCCATCTAGTCCTTTGGCTTATCAAGCAGCTCAGCTCTCCTTGCCTTTCATACCCTCAAAGCATAGTGTCTCTAATTGGCCATAATCTCGGGGACAGTTCTGCTTATGGTCAATGTCCAGCTTAGCCACAGTGTTTTCTACTGAGTAGAGCAATAGGAAAGTCCCTGGACTTTGCCGTACTTGCTCACCTCCAGCTCTCCCCTTGGTGATCACTTGGCCTGAGTTGGGAGGCTATTGTGTAGCGAAGGCCAATGGCAACCCTCAAAACTATTCCCCACTGCTCCTGAGGAGCAGGGTCTCTCACTAGCCTCCCCAAACACCTCAGTACCCCAATTCCACATCCTTAGTCACTGCAGAGAAGCCTGATCGTTTCCTCCTTAAGTGCAGCAGTGTTGGCTCCTCCCAGAAAAGCCGTCTTGGCCTTCAGCTTTTCAGCCTAACCCAGACTGACCCCATCCCAGTTTCTAGCCCAGGAGCTTCGTGAAACTAGCCTTCCCAGTAGCTGTTCTGGCAGGGGTCCTCTGGCACAGACCAGCAGAACTTTCTGCAAACAGCAGCATCACACCTACCTTGACAGCTCTCTGATCCGGAATCCTCTCGATTTCAATCATGCTCCGATCACAAAGCTGCCAGCAGTTTGGTGACAGAATAACATCATTCATCTGTGCCATGCTCTGTGCCAGGCGCACATCATCCACTGCCTGACCGATCACCAGAAAGTAGTTGCGAGTTTCATCCCCAAAGACCAACATGCTGATGTGGCCAGCAGCCAGTCCTGGCAAGACAAGCAATAGATTTGCACAAGAAGTTCTGTGGTATTTCCCAGCAGAACCAGTTCTTGGAAAATGCAGAGTCTTGGTTAAGACTATACTATTCCAGAGCAAAATCTCATTTCTAAAATTTTACATAAGGATCAGAGAATGTTTCGCCAACCCTAGGACTTCCAAATCTCCCCTTTTCCCAAAGCTAGAAAGTTCAGTCAACTAACTTTCACCTTTCTGGGATTTTTATCTCTCTAGATGATCCTATCATTCCCCAAAGATATTTTACCCATCTTTCGATTATTTATACTTAAAGGCAACAGAGAACAACTTTAATAATCCCTAATAGGAGAGAATTTACATTTTATTGGAGATTGGGGCACTAACTAAAAATAATCCTTCAGTGTCAAACTTCAGACAACAGCCAGAGGGTGGAGGAAAAAAAAAGGTTTTTGACAGTTCCATGTCCCATCCCAACAACAGTTCTTTCAAGTTAGGAGATGAAGGTTTTGACACAAAACCTTAGAAGACAGATATTACAAAATCTGTAAGCAATAGAAGACAGATATTATGAAATATAACATATATACATATAAAATATGCTTGCAAAATGTATGTATAAGTGAACTGTAAGTGATATGCATTTCTTTTAAATAACTGTAGTACAATCAAAGCATTTTATTTTTGCTCTCCACTGTGCTGATCTGTAAATGCTGATTGCCCCTGACACTATATATGGTTTGTCTTCCATCTCAAACAGACTGATGCTTAGATTCACTAAAGGAAAGGCTGCTGGAAGATTCTAGCAGCCAACTGGCACACACACAAGGAAGCTGGCATCCCATCATCCACAGGCAGGACACTACATCACACTCCCTAAGGGTTAACTTGGAAAAAGTGCCCAGGATTACAATGACTTTGATTTTTTTTTTTTTTTGCAGTTTTTTTTTTTTTTTTTTTTTCCAGGGCTTGGGTTGGACACACCAAAAACCGCAATGGGCCCGCCCCATGGCGGTGGGGGGTGGTTCAAAACCACCCCCGGCAAAAAAAAAAAAAAAAACTGCAAAAAAAAAAAAAATCAAAGTCATTGTAATCCTGGGCACTTTTTCCAAGTTAACCCTTAGGGAGTGTGATGTAGTGTCCTGCCTGTGGATGATGGGATGCCAGCTTCCTTGTGTGTG